>JAODKN010000021.1:22596439-22606440 GCA_026774425.1 Petrocephalus zakoni
CCTCAGTCACAACGTTCTATTACAATGGCTAACCCACTCACCGGAATGGTCCTGGTTGGCAACCGTCCAAGGCTCATCCGAGTCAAAGTGTGTGTCTCCACCCATGCCGGGACCTGGGAAGTAGGCGTGAGCTAGAAAGCCTCCCTCACCGTCGAAAGGTGAGCTGTCACCATGGAAACCAGAGGCGAAGAAGATCAGAATGTCAGGTTCCTTGCGTCGGCCATACTTGATGTCATAGTACGGAATCTCCTCAAAGCGCAGGGGTGTCACTTTCTCCCACACCCCGAAGGCTTTGCGGATAGCCTCATATGAGTTGGACTCCCCCACTTTCGGTGTGTAGTTTTGAATGCTGGAAGTCAAGACATATCAAAGTCAAAGTCAAAGTCAAAGTCAACTTCATTATCAATTCTGCCACATGTACAGGACATACCGAGAATCGAAATTACGTTACTCTCAAACGTAATTTCTCAAAAAAAAAATATATATACCCCAAATCAAGACATAATCATCACTCCAACATATCCTATGCAAAATAAAACTGGCTGTAGTAGAATGATCTGCCAAAGTTAACTTTACTTTGATGTTTGCACAACTATATTGGAACTCTTTATTTTGTGCATATTGCATCTTACTCTCCTTTAAGATATACATGTATACTGTGGAAAGCAAATATTGGGTTCAGAATGCAGGGTCAACAATTTAACAGATAACCTAACTGCATGCAGAAATGTTCCAAGAATGGAACTTGAACTGGCAACCTTCTGGCCACAGGCACAGAGGCTTAGCCCATAAAGTCACACACTAGCTGCCAGTTCTGAAGTACAATCACAAAGATCATAAAATGTGTAGTACAGGTCTCTGACAGTGGCCATATTTATGCTGGTGTCTCAAACTTCATCTTGTACCTGAACGTTAGCAGGTCTTTGCTCCACTTGTGGCCAGTGAGTGCATAGCGCTTCCGTCGCACATTTGTTTTGAGCTGACCCCCAAACTTGTCTGGGACTCCACAGCGAGGTTTCCTCATGGCCCTGCCAATGGAGAGAAATCAGTGTCGGCCGCAAGAGGAGCCAATGCGCGACTAGCTTGTAAAATTTTCCAAGGGGAACACGCTCCATGGTCACTGTTCTGCATCAGAATCAGAATCTTTATTGCCACACAACCAAGGGCGATGGAAATTTTTATTGGCACGACTTGCTACCAGTGGATAAACCATAACAGTAGACAACAAATAATAAGAGCTTAGCAGACAGAGAATAAATATCACACAAAATACACAACAGAGAGGAGTAAATGCAAGGTGAGGAGTAAATGCATGTGATAAAAACTGTAGTTTGTGCAAATTCAAGTAGTGCACAATGCACAATGTTGACACAAGCCTGACACAGACAACTAGATAAATCTATGCAACAGAGTAGGAGACAGTTTCATATTCGGAGGCGTAACTTAAAAGTGACATGCCGTTCTCCAGCTATTGAGCTACTGAGATGAAGCACAGGGTTCAACAGTGGGATATTTGATATGTGAACAATGTGCTCTCAGTCGTTTGCATCAAGTCAAGTTACACGTGACACGTTAGACGATCAGTGTGGGTCGTTTCCTGAAAAGGCTTCCATAACAGAGCTATCGGGTTACTGCCAACCTGCCCCACCACCGCACCTCCTGCGGCTTCTGTAATCCCACCCTTGACGAGTTTAGGTGCAGTGGGCCAGGAGCAATTTATTTGACTGTTTTCAGGTGACAGACTGCAGTGCAGCCCGAACTGTGGGCTGGGGGAGGTGACGTACCTCTGCGTGGCTGGGTCCATCTCGCCAGTGATGGTCAGGCCGTAGAAGCGCTGCATCTCCCTGATGGCGTTGGACAGGATCTGCCCCGAGCGCATGGTGGACATCTGCCGGCTGGCCTGGGGTAGGTACCCATACATCCGTAACCATGCCTGGGGAGATACGGGGTGGGGGGTGGGCAGCTCAGTATCACCACAAGCAGGCGGCATTAGCCTATTAGTCCAGCCAGAGGGGCTGTCGATGTAGGTGAGTCACAAGGTCAGAAGTCAGCTGATCGCATGACACATGGAGAGCAGAACGGGTCCATGACGTTATTGACAGGTTGCCAATGACTCCATTACAACTCGATAAGACCCATGTAACAGGCAAAGTCACAGCCCTTGGAGTGTGACAAATGTCTGTGTTTTGATGGGATACATGGACTGGTGAAAATAAATATAATAAATAACTCTTTTTGCTCCAAACCGATTGCACTTTGCTTGTAGTTTGTTTAGACCTATTATAATAACCAGCAAATCTCCTACATCAGATGGCACATGGTTGAAGGACAAATGATCTTGTTGACAGGAGCTTATGTTCCTGTGATGACAAACAATTTCCTAAAGCAGAACCAAATGGCAATATTTTTATTAATGTAATAAAAAAATATATATCATACATTTCCCATCTTTCTTAGAAGTACATTAACAGCTGGCGGGATTTCGGATATAGCTCTTTGTGTTCAAATGGATCCTATAAAAATAAATCAACCCACATTGCTTCCACGTGTCTCTTTAAATCTTCTCGCAGCAAGTGTTCGCCAGAACCAGACAGTGGGAGAAAGTGGAACATGTTTCCTGGACGGGGATCATGAGAAGGGCCTACCTGCCAGCCTTCCATCAGACCTACTCTGCCACATGACGGGCCACGCAAAGCCCCCAACCCCAAAGGCTTCCTTGTGAGCGGGGGCCGAGACCTGTCTGTGGCACGACGCCTGTGTATTCCCACGGTAACTGCGCGTTACTGTCGCCAAAGCCGTTGACCACGGACCACAGGCCTAGTCAGAGCATGCTTGAACCCGCCCAAGGTGCTTCCCATACCCCAAAACAGCAAAAAAAAAGAAAAACAAGAAGTACATTTAAACACGATTCCTCTTCTCTGCTCCCCGCTCACTCACTTATAACATTTCCTTTCTCCCATTCCGGCCAACAACGGGCCCTCTTTTCCGATCCACTGCCCTGTGAATGTCTGAATGCCCCGTCTGTTTGTGACACACCTACACCGTGAGATAAGCGGCCCTGTTCATTGAAGGCGGGGGAGGGGGGGGGTGTGTATGATGAAAAATAAATTAAGAACAGTATATAACTGCAGCTCTGATGCACTCATCAGCTCCACTTGGTTCTATAAAAGGGTGCCCGGCGTTAGCTATATGAAGGTCTTTATTACAGGGCACTGGTGCGAAGTGTAGTACTCTGAATTAAAGCATGTGTCAGGACCTCTCCGCCAACTTCCATTTCCAGGACAGTAACTCCGTGCATCCTTCACAGAACTTGTGCAGGAGGAAGATCTAAAGAGACACATTTCACTATGCTTCCGTGCCAGGTGGCTCGCAATGACAGCCTCGAGTTACAGTGCCAGGACTAAAGATCCACGTACACGGGAATTCACAAAGAGCAGTAAAAATGCGCCCTAGCACCGCCAGGGGGTAAGAACAGCCAAGATACTGACAGCTGGATTATGGTCTAACTTTCACAGACTGAGAACTTACCATTTTCGACCAAATGTGTTTCTGGTTCAGGGAGACACCATAGTGAAAGGCTAGGGGGGAAGGCTGCATTTTAAAACAGTGGAATTATATCTCATACACAACGCAGGTATGAGATATAATTCCACTGTCTGGTCGAAAATGGGAAATTATATCTCATAGCTGCCCTGTGTCTGCGTCTTCTGAGCAGAACCTCTCACTATACCCTGCTAAAGGACATCTGCAGATTAATGTCTATAACTGAATTGAGGTAGACTGGATAAGAGTTTAAACTGCCATGCAGTAGATGCAGTATAAACACCACAACCATGTTCCACAAAGAACAAACGTGATCCTGAACAAAAGGTCAGCTTAGCAGGCCCTTCGACCAGCTAGCGAAATCTGAATCCGTCTGAACCCACAAACCACGCTTTCATTGATCCGTCGCTTGCCTTCCTAAATGCATTCCCACCACATGCAGTATGTTCTGCCATTCTCTCTAAATCCATTGTATCTGACAGCAAATATACTGCATGGCTCAGCTCGTTAGAATGCTGTGCTTGTTGAAGGTTGTTGGTTCAAATCCCCAGTTTAACAGCGTGATCTCACCACTGGGTGCTTGAACAAAGCCCTTAGTCTTTAAGGGACTGCTTCACCTAGTGTTTAAAAAAAAAACTACACTGCATTGGATAATAACAACAATGGTGTCTGATAAATATGTAGCCTGTATATAGTGCAGTGTGTACCGTCCACTCAGTGAAGAGATTTTTGGATCCTGCTTTTCAGCCACTTTCGGAAACTAACGACACTTCCTTCGGCATCAGACTCCATTCCCTTAACGGCTTCCCCCCCCCCACATTCCAGAGCAATGGGACAGTACTGGGGCAAACGGAATGAGAGGATCGGATGCGCCAGGAATCCTGCAGATGAGTGGCATGTTGGAATGCGAGGGCTGGGTCGGGATAAAGGCCGGGATTCACCAGACGGTACAGTTGGCGCACTGTGCTTGGCAGAGCCGGCCCGCCCTGCATTCCTCCCCCCATCGAACTCCCTCTCCGCATCTTTCTTTTAGCCCTGCTCTCCTCCTTGCTCCCTGTCTGATACGGCCTGCTGGAAACAAGAGCATTCATTGTTCCTCCTGAATGGCTAGGGAGCCTCGCAGGCCATAGTGTCTCCGCTCCGTTTGCTGGCGAAACAGCTGTAATGCCCAGCAGGCACGGGCAGAGCAGCTGAGCCGCGGTGACGCCACCCGTCCCCCCCCTCTCCAACCCACCCCCCCTCCGCACTGGCTCCCTGCTCCAGGCTGGCCACCCGGGAGGGAGCAGACAACACTGTCATTATGGCTCGTGGGACAGACAGTCAAACGGAGCCGTGGGCCTGGAGGCCGGGCGGAGCCGGCTATGGGATGGGGGCCCGGGGAATTGGGTCAAAGATATCAGACTAAAAAGAAGAATAATGGCCTGGTGGGGAATGAAGAATCACACAGCAAGAGGCCGGATAAAGGCGGTGAGGGAGCAGATATTAGGGTGCGTACAAATAAGGTAAGGGTTTCAATAAAGGGACCACCTATGCAATAGAAGAAGGCCCCGGGTCTAAAGGATAGACACAGTCCCATGGTAACTCTAATACCAACCTTGATAAATCCATATTCAGACATCTCCAGCAGCCGCCATTATCTCATTGTCAATATTGATTATTCTGATAAAAATGCTACGTTTCGCTTGCCTTTGTAAGCCTCTCAGCCACCAGAAACCAGAATCCTGTAACATATATGCAACAGTGCAGCAGGGGCTGCTGGTTTTATGTTACCCATATGTTCTTGAGGAATTGCAGAACATTCCACACTATGCTGGGCACCATTGGCAGTCCCGTGCGCGTACGCGTGGGCTGGCGTACTTGTATCTGTAATTTCAGCCACGTCTATCCAGGCCTTTACTTGGCAGTGGTGGAAAAACAACCTGTTTTTTCCCCATATTACAGGTCTGAATTCAGATATATCACATCATCATCTTTCAGACAACAAAGATCCACCAACCATCTGTCTTTCTATTCTAGCTGCAGGAAGTTTAGCGTCTATTCTAGAAGCATGTAATTGTTTCTATTTTAGCCAAATTTAAAACAATATGCAAAATTTTCTGTCAGTTTCATTTCCAGTTTGAGACCACACATGGAATTAGCTACAGCTTCGGGGAGCGTCATTGACAGATGTGCAAATGTGGAGGCGGGAATCAATATAAAAATAGCTACAGGACGACAAATACCCACATGTCACATGAGGTGAATTCCCCTCAGCCAAAAGACATCATGCCATTCATTCAAAGACAAACTAGCTTTTTAACAGCATGCAACATGCCTTTTCAAAGGCAGCCTAAAAGCTGCTTTTTAAAACAAAAACCCTTGGTAAAAACGAATCGATAAAGATCCCTGGAAATGCACACAGTCTGCAGGTGTAACATACTGTGTTAGTGTTCTCTTTGGCATCCCCTGTTAACAGACCATCAACATATTGCGGTGTGACATCTGCTTTCTGGGTATTAGGAGGCCGTAGTTTTATGGCACAGCTCTGGAAGCATTTAGCTACCTGTCTCACATGGACACAACTCTGACCAGCCACACATGCAAAGTTGCACAGAAGGCAGGGGCCGGTTGTGCAGCCACTTCGATGCGAGTCAGAAAACGATCCTCGTGTTTTTCCCAGGGGCTTCCACATCCGGAGCGTCATGAAAAGCACACAGACCATTTACCTTAGTTTGACCCTCTTTGTCATGAGCCAGACTCTGCATCCTACCGAGATTCGACAAAACAGCGTAATTACTACCTCTGTCTGTCTGTCTGCATACCAGTGGATTACTAGTGAATGCGAGGCGTGGTTGGAGGATGGAGTAGGATGCCTCAGCAGGAGCAGCGGGCAGTTAAATGCAAATACGAGGGACAATACGCTCTGGCTGGAGTGCTCGCCCACAAGCCCTTCTGTCAACACGCAACGATAGCTGTTGGTGTAGATGCCGCTCATTCAGTAAGTGTGGGCGGAGCCAAACTGTCCCTCCCGCCAGCAGTGTCGTTGCCTAAGCCTACAGGCCGTTTCATGACAGGTGTGTCACAAAAACAAGCAAGAACAGCAAGAATAATAGTAAGAAAAGGGAGAGGAGAGAAGAGGAAGGAAAAGATGGATGGCATTCAAGGAGGGATAGGGTCCGCATCTACTAAAACAGCAAGAGAAGGCTGATATTGAAGGTAATGGAAAGGCATGCAGTACCCAATGAAAGCAAAAGCAAATGCATATGCAACGACCCATCAAACATTTCCGCCCAGATAAGCCGCGTAGGTGCGACACGGCTTTTGACACTAATTAGGCTCATTCAGAATAAGAAACTTTTTTGTGACAAAAAGACAAGGTAACAGCGGTGCGCTTTCTACCAATTCCTCGTTGCTCCAAAGAAACTCTATGGGGTGTTTTAATGTCCACATATGGTCTCCACTGCAGGCATGGTAAGTAAGTCGGTGATCTAAGGCGATATGTGTACTTTGGCTGCCGCAAATCGCCAGGGATGGGGTCCGGCCGCCGGCAATACAGCGCGGCGAGGTGCGCTGCGTAAGCTCGCAGAGTCAGAAGCTCGCAGAGTCAGAAGAAATCCAGAAGAGGAGATCAAAAAGAACCACCTTACAATACTGTAAAGGACGAAGGACACATATTTACGAGCTGCCGCCACCACAAAACCTACCAAGCCAAGTCATACGATGATGTACTACGTGTAATACGCTAGATAGCTGCCAATGGTAATATTTCACTTTAGGCCTATTAACTTTGGTAACCCATCCACTAATTAGTACGTGCTTAAGTAAAGTGAGGCCTCCACCACTGTCAACAGTAAATCAGAATGAAATTAATATACTTTTCACCGTACCCATTACTATCAGCTGTCACGTTTGGAAATTGCTGAAGATAGTGAGCAGACCAAGTGTACATTATTATTCGTATCACTCCAATACTGGATAGAGTTGCAGTTTTGAGTACTTAAAAGATGACTAAATGTACCAAACATTGAATTTCTGGACTTTTGAGGTGCACGCAAAAAAATATATTATAGGTTATAGATCAATCGATATATTATAAGTTATAGATCAATCGATAAAAACGAAGCATCACCTCAGGGTTGAAGGACTCCTCTTCCCCAGCATGCGTCCTGCTGCCCAGTAAAATGAGGAATGAGAGAAGCGCGCTCCATCGGATGAGTAACATAGTCCAGCATTTCCTCGGCGAGATCATCGTCTCCTCCAGACGCTGTCACCTTGCTTAGCGGGGCAACCTCGTCAATCCGCCCCTGACAAGGACAGCTACTGACTGCTTTGTCTGCAACGTAATTCACCTTAGAAATTTAAGTCCTTTGTTTGTTGATGCGGCAAAAGAGAAGATAGACCGAGCCGATAAAAACACACGCATCAAAAACCGTGGAAGCTGGCAATAATCCGTACTGTCATTCTCAAAGACGCGGTCCATTTACCAGGGGGCCAACACATTCTGCTAGTACCACAAAGGCCATTTCTATTTACTGTCGAGAAAAAAATGCCCAGAAGTTCAGTTGCAGCGCTTGCAGGGCTTAAGTCAGACAAACAGGCTGGCAGCGCAGATTTACACCCAGCTGATCATTTTAACTCCTGCGCCCTAATTAATAACCGTGTGCAATTCTGTTTCATTGCGCGACTCCTAACCGGCGACACCGCCAATACAAAAATAAACTTATGTACTCAGACGTGTGCTCCGTTTACTGTTATTTCCCGCATATTATTGATTTTAAGTGAATTGCGCTAGCTTCACCAAACCAGAGAAGTTCCAAAATAAACACGCTTGAGAATAGCACGGACACAAAAATGCACATATAACTTTTTAAATATACTTGCAAATCAGCAAACAAAAAAAAGGTGGTGCAATCCGAATTTCTTTCAGTTCATGCAGATAATAGCCTGCCGACACGCAGGCTGCTTCTTGTGCCCTCCTTCTTTCTTCAGCTTAATAAAACGCTGCTGCTGGACGCCCCCCTTTTGGGATGGGTGGGCTGGACGGAAGGGGGCTGGCGGTAGCGAGGATGGGAGAGATAAGCACGCTTTCTCAAGCTTCTATAGCAATGCGACAAAAAGTACGATATAGTAACTTGATCGTGTCCGGGATTTTTCTGATTGATGTGGTGAAAGAAACTAAAAAAAGTAAAAGCATTTGGCGTGTGCATCTTGCGATAGACTCGGGTTCAGGGTTCAGATTAGCGAGTGCTTACATTTTACTTAATTAATTGCGCGTGATTTATGACATTTATTAAGCAGTGAAATGGTACATTTAAGACATATATAACGCTCTATTAAGGCGATCGCCCCGTAAAAGACGCCAGACTCCGTGTGCCTCTACAGCCCCACTAATTCTTAGAAGATCCATTTGAAAATGTTCTGTTGTCTGCCGTATTTGCGGCATCGTGTTCCAAAGAATACTCGGAGCACTTCTGGGGAATTGTGTAAATGTTTCCCCCTTGGGTTGCCTCCGTCTCCTAATTAAAACTTGCTGGTGAGTCTGACTCTAATATTGTGCATTCATAGGGTTTGTGTAGGGTCGTTTCAGTTAGACCCATGGAAAAATAAAGAGGAACCAGGGTCTTTTTCGATGGAAGTTATGTAGTCCATTTCACTTGTTTCATTTGTGACAGTAATTTCGCTGCCATTCACTCGGCATTTACGACACGGCATTGTCCTGCCCGATAAAAACACTGACAAATGGCAAGGTGTCGCCTGGTGGCAGCCACTGAAACTGGGGCTGGGGGAAAATCGTTTTTGAAGATAATCTAATAAAACAGAAAGTTTTCGTACAACAAACGAACTTGATGTTTAAGTGTACATCGAAAAGATGGGAAGACCTGAAGGAGTAAAATAAAATTGAATGGGAAAGACGCTAAGAAAGGCGATGGCGACCTCTGCTGGCAAATAATAATCCCGCATCCAAAGTCGTCCCGTTGTGAGCAATCCCGAGTATGGCTCTATGTGCATTTGAAGATCGAATTTCCAGAAGTCCACGGGAATCACGCCCCAACAATACAAAGACTAAATTACGACGTGCTGCAGAGTGGACATGAAAGGAGAATTAATCCAGACGAGTTTCATCATACACACACACACACACACACCATGTATTCCTATCTTTATGGGGACACACCATTCAGTCCTGTGGGCATAACCCTGCAGGGCCGTGCAGAGATGCTTGAAGGGGCGGGTGCTCAAAGTTAAAAAGGGGCACATAGAACCAATAACAACAACCCACATTCATCAAGAACCTAATACGGAATGGCATCATACTATATCCCTGTCATCGGGGGGGACAATGCAAAGCAAACGCAGCCTGTGTCTTACATGATGGGGCACAATGTTGCTGTTGAGGGGGTGGCTGCTGTAAAATCAGCATTTTGTCATATTTGAAATATAAATCTAATCTATTTCTTAATGTATTTTCTTTAAAATAG
>JAODKN010000021.1:22606540-22626550 GCA_026774425.1 Petrocephalus zakoni
CTGAGCATTGGTTACTGGTCATCATGGTTACTGGTCATCATGTGACTGATGCAGATCCTTTTATTTAGCAATATTGTGATTAATAGTTAAATGTAATTGTTGAGGGGCACAGGCGGGACTCCACACGCACACACACACACACATAAAAAAAAATACGTCAAGAAAAGGGCACTTGGGGTACCCAAGAGGAAGGGGCAGGTGCTCAAGCCCCCCTGCACGTGTCTGTAACCCTGATCCCAACTATGACACCCTTAACTCCTACCCAGCCCTAATCTTAACCATACTGTAAGTAACCAAACAAAATATGAGACTTTTGGCATTTTTTGTTTTTTTGATCAAATCCATAAAATTAAGGATCGATTTGTACATTTAAACTGGTTTTACACATTTGTCGATCACGGGCACGTTTCCCGAAAACATAGCTGCTAAATTTCAAGTATGTAAGTTGCTAAAGTTAGCAATTTACATAGGCTACTTAGATCCATGCAACTAAACGAATCCAATTATGTTTGTTGCTAACGGGAGCTTTTGGGAAACGCACCCCACATTTGTGACTTCGTTCCTATTTATTTGCGGATTTTTGTCCAATTCCTACGGCAGCGAAAAAATTACTGGCTGGCACTGACTAAGCAAGGGGGTGTCGGCTTGGGAAAGGGTGGCGCCAAGTTACCAAGGGGGGGGGGAGGGGGTGCCAAGTTAGAATTTAGACTTCAGACCCCTTATGTCAGTCGCTTTAGCTAAGGTCATCTGCCAAAAGTTGTAAATGCATAGATAAATGCAATTCTTACATAAACATTTCAATTCAATTCAATTTATTTTTATATAGCACCCTACACAACAGGGTTGTCCCAGGGCGGTTTACATAGGTGTAGAATACATTGATATACATTGATACATTGATACATTTAACATGGTTACTTCGACTTCCCAAACAAAAGTTGTCTGTTCCTGTTCTTGTCGTTATTTAACTGGCATGAGCAAAACTACTATGTTAGGGTGTTTAGCAAAATGCCTCTGATCACTGTGAAAGGAAAACATCAGTCTTGTTTTTAGAACCTGTGGAACTCACATGTGAAAGATGTAAACAGGCTTTTAAAAAATGGCTGCAGGGAAGTGTGATGTAAGAGGTCTAGTTGGTGTTATGGGGAGTAAACATCTCATGAACTTACAGTTTTAGAAGTTTGGCCCCAATGCTAAAAAACATGTTTTTTTTTAATTGTATACAGGTGTCCTGTATTATCACAGCCAGAGACAGAAACATTCTGGTCTTGCGGGCTGTAGTCTGTCCTTGATATTCATGCCCAAGACTCTCATCCTATTTTATAGATATAGGCAAAGAGAGTGCTTTGTGAAATACTACCCCTAAAATCTTCCTCTCTGCCTTGTAACTCTCTACCCCAATTGCCCAATCTTCCATCAGGAGGGTGGCAGTGGATATTCCTTTGAGAGTATACCTCAACCTGCTTCCAGTGCGCAATCTGCTCAAGTCCTGCCCAATGAGTTAGTGGCAAACCTGTCAAGACTCCAGTCTCTGTCTGTATATGGCTGTCCTGCTAACCTATTCTCTCCCAACCACTTTGAGCTGGATAGCCATTGGTCGCTTTCACTTGTGCCTGCATTTTGTTCTCTGTCTGACTTATGTACTGTAATTTGCTGGTCAAGCACAGGTTCGAATTATAACGGCAGCCTAGATGTTAGTGGGTGAGGCCAACAGTTATCATGACACATTTGTGTAGGTCTTCTGGAAGTTCTTCTTTGTGCCCCATCCAGGGATCAGTAGTTGGCATCATTGAGAAAGAGGCATACCTGCATGTAAGTCTTCCCACTACCTATAACGCAATGGCTCTTCACATTTAGGCTTTCACTGGACTATTCAAAAAAACGTGTTCCTGGAATAATTAGGATGCTATCTTTCTTGTTGGCGAGTACTTAAATCTTCAGCCTTGGGGAGCACATAATACCAAACAATATCAAAAGTGTCTGGGTAAGTTAGAATACACCAGTTCCTCTTGGTGAAAAGGGAGTCAGCACTTTACCGACAATACACCAGTTCAAGATGTAATGATTGTAACCAAATAACTCATGTTCTGCCTGATAAGTCTCAGACAGCACCCTGGAGGAATTTTTCTGTGATGTTCCACAACAGGGTCCTCAATTAAAGTCTTGCCAGTATCATGGTGTGTTTTAAATTTGTACTTTAGCCAAACCTATTGTTCTGGTGTGCAGTACTGGTGAGGCTGAATAACAGAGATTTTGTCCTCTCTTTCACCAGTTTATTGTGCTGATAACAAAGAGATGATTTAAAGTAGGGGAATTCAACTAAATTTTAAAGAGATCCAGTTAGAGAAAATGTCCAGTAGCAAAGGTCCTGAACATCAAAATGTATAACTATTTAGTGTGATATATATTTAAGTAACATATTAGTTGTATCAACATTGCATGTAATCAATACCTGACTGTCAAATCAAATTAATTCAGTACAATTCAAAAACATTTTGACAATATTTATAGTCACGTTACATAGAAGAGTGCCACTTGTTCCTTATTTTTCTCTCTCTTTCTCCGTCTTACCCGTCTTCTCCTCAACTTACAGCATTTGGCAGACGCCCTTAGCCAGAGCGACTTACATAAGTGCTTTAAGACTCTACAATGAACTTTTCCCGATACTAGCTCAATAAAACCCAGGCTATGAATACCATCGGCCTAATACTCAGTTCGGAAAGGGCATTTTTTTTTTTAGGGAATAGAGGCCAGGGTAGGGTCAGAAGTGCTAGTTCAGATATTTCTGAAAAAGGTATGTTTTCATTTGTCGTTTGTATCTCTCCCTTCCTCTCACTCAGTCGTCTGTATCTCCCCCTTTGTCTCACGTCTGTATTCCTCCCTTCCTCTCACCCAGTCGTCTGTATCTCCCCCTTTGTCTCGCATCTGTATCCCTCCCTTCCTGTCACTCAGTCGTCTGTATCTCCCCCTTTGTCTCGCGTCTGTATCCCTCCCTTCCTCTCACTCAGTCGTCTGTATCTCCCCCTTTGTTTTCTCATGTATCGCTATCTTTCTATTTCTTTCTACCATCTTTTAACCCGTTTGCCTTGTCTCTAACTCTCATCTGTCTGCCCTGTACAGTCGCAATGCTTTCCGCCGGGAACGCACATACTTGATTGGCTGAGTGGTATTACGTGGTATTAGAGGTGGAGATCATTTTGTGATGCCTTTGTGTTTCTATTGAATGAAGGTGCTTTATGACAGACAAACTGCTAAAGCTGGTTACCACGGTAGGGTTCTTGGGTCTAGTGTCTGTGTTCAACCTGAGCATTCTATGGGTGGTTGTCTACTTACTGAAGAGTGCATCAGGATCCAACTTCTCTCCCTAGTTTTACCCCACACGTCGTGCACCCTGAACTCACTGCAGTCAGTATATGTATGCTGTATACTATGAGTTTGCTTGGCCTTCTCCTACATAAGGGTACGAAATGCGGACAGCGCCATATAATTGATGCATGTGATGCACTGCACCACCATCTAAAGAGCCCTCAGAGGACCTCATGTAAGAAGAGTTCAGTGAAAGTTCTGGAGCCAAGACAGGGTAATAATATCTTTGTGAAACATGTCAGGACAGATTTGTCCATTATATGAAAAAATGTGCACAAAAGCAGAAATTTAAGGTTTAAAATCAGGATCTGTGAACCCTATTTTCTGCAATTTCCATGCTGACACTCCTAATATGAGATGAATATGACAGCTTGTAGGTACATTCAGTGGATCTTAATTGCTTACAGTAACCCAGAAGTCAATATCTGAAAAAGGAAAAAAAGATTCTAGTGGAGATTATTAAGACTCTTGGCAAGTCTGCTGTGGCAGAGACTGTAGCATTAGAACCAGGCTACAAATAGTCTACCAAAGGTATGTGTCAAACTGGTGCCGGATGAAAAGACTTCCTTGCTTTACAATTTAACTTAATATATAGCAGATGATTTCATTCAAAGCAAAGTACAACTGGGAAAGTAGGGTCAGCCACTTCCTGGAGAAACTGAGGGTCAAGGGTCTTGCTCAATGGCTGAATGGTGAACATCACTGTGCTGACCAAGGGATTTGAACTGACAACCTACTGATCACAGCATCATAAGCCTCATCCTGACTGCCAGACAGAAACAGCCATATTTGCTTCCCCTACACATAAGCCTTTTACATCAATCTTCAAAGGTGCCCACATTCAAAGACAGATATGACAAAGTGTAGGGTCTAAAATAAAACTTTACTTAAAGAATTAAAGAATAAATTATGCAAGAACAGCTGTTTGGACAATAAAGATATATTGCTGTATTGCTGGATGTGACTCCCCCCCCCCCACACACACACAGCTTATTAACCCTTACAGTGAACACCAGACCATGAACATTTGCCCAGTAACCAACAGAAGCATTACAAACTATAGCTTATGGTTGCAGAGGAACAAAAACCATTCAGTGAATGAAAAAATAAACTGAACTATATATCTATAAAAACTGTAAACATGATGATTTTTGGAAAGTCAGTGAAGACAAAAAAGGGTCCTTTGGTAGAGGTGCCCGGCAGCATAAAAGGCCAAGAATGGATGTTTAGCCCTTCTGGAGATCAAGAAGTTAACTGCACACCGCGGCTGAAACTGACCAGTGTCATTCATGTCACTGCATGCGATGAGCTTGCGCGACCTTCAAGGAAGCAGTATCCAGTACTTACCTTATTGTTTTCCCTTTTTGGTCAAAAACAAGACAATACAGAAAAATCTAATAGCATTAAAGCACCATGGCTGATGATTCTGCCTGGACAGATGGGCATGGGCACACAGAACTGCTTTGGCTGCAACCAGAACACCTTCTAAGCCATTCCACAATTAGATTAAAAAGTTTGACATAGTAAAAACTGAAATATATATTTTTAAGAGGTATACACTGGTGTTACAGTATCGAAAAATATTCAATAACAGAAGTGTCAGGTCTAGTACTGAAACACAACAAAATAATCGGCAGCACAGTGACCCCTGGTGGCAGTTGGTGCATTAGATGGCAATACAGGCCTCACAGACATACTGTTCGTGGTTCTCCACAGCTGAGCACCGACCAGCGGCACCCAACACCGCTTGGCACTGCAACAAACCCCGTAGGGGATGCTGTGTGAAGCCAGCCACTGCTGAACATGGCGATCTGACTGCTCCTTAGATAGAATGGTGTGGGCGACAGGCATGCTATGGCATGAAGTCCTGAAACGTTCCAAGACCTTTGGAGAAGTTGGCGTGATATGACAGCGAGGGGGAGACATTTCTCAGTCCGCAGGCAAATGGACAGGGTGCGGTGTTCTTGGCAGAGTGCAGGCCTAGTCCACCTTGTCCATCTCCGTGAGCACACTGAAGCAGGTGAACTGCGTGAAGTATGTGAGGGAACCTGTCAGGAGACACAGGTCAGGGAGCACAGCCAGACATCTGGATGACACACTCACCCAAAAAGTCCAAACTTCCAACATAAAACATGTTACATAGCCTGGGTTATTGACTTTTATTGGTTTTCTCAGCAAAACTATTCTGCCATAGCTCTTTTACAAAGACCTTTTTGTAGACTTCTGTGTTTCACAGTTTCCATACAGACAATCTAGAGATTTGAGGGAGTGGCCTTGGATAAAGCTAGAAGATGCTAGAAATGGGTTGGGAACAGGAGGGTAGGAAGAGGTCTACTCACGGAGCAGATTTGTGATGAAGGGCGGCCTTTTGGACTCTGGTAAATAGATGCCGAGGATGTAAACGGGCACCCCAGAGAGAGCGATTGCGATTCCGATGAGAGAGTTAACGGTGTCACTGTAGAGTGGTACAGCCACCAGGAACACAGTACAGAGGCAGAACACAATGGGGTAACACAGAGACAACTGTAGAAACACAGGCACAGTGGGTGACCAGACACAGGCACGAGAGGAGGAAAGGTTTTGGGACAGAGAGCAAATGGAAAGTTTATTAGATCTAAAAGAAGCACGGCTTAAAAATGTGTCTGTTTTTGTTCTCATTGCATCCTCACCTTCAGAGGTCTTGGCCTATCGGGTTCCTTCCAGCGCAGGTAGATCTGCCCAGCAATGGACAGGCCCACAAAGAACCAGTAGCTGAAGCTATAATAGTTGATTAACTGGAAGACGTCTTCTACGGCCAGGTAGATCAACGCCATGACACACTATACAAGGATGAAGAGGAAGGTTGCAGTTCAGGAATCTTATCAGCAGGGGGCACCTGAATAACATTTCCCTCTGTATTGAAATTGATGGGTTTGAGTAGTAACAATCTTTTGTTTCCTGCCTCCAAACCTTTGTGGTTATGGAATATGTTTGAGAATTGTGAAAGGTAATTCTCATAATGAATGGCAAATTTCATCTTGTATCAAGGAAATGCCATGTTTCTCTCAGTATCAAATATTATGTCCCACAGATAAAGCATGCGGGCCTTACGTTGAAGAGGAGAGCAGGGACGGGAGTGTATCTTTCCACGTGAATCATCGAGAGGGCATGCGGGAGGTGGCCTTCACGAGAGCCCACAAAGAAAAGTCTGTGAGTAGGGAGACAGGGGTCCATTGGACCAATCAGAGAGATGGTGATGCAGTCTTCAGACAGAGTGCAGTTTGTTAATAGCCTCAAACTTGCTTACATGAACCCAAGGCCAAATGGAAAGGGCACCAATGCCAACCCCATATGACAAAAATACATCATATAAAAAACAGGCCAACCCCCCTTCACAAAAGTACGAAGGGTTATGGTCTTAGAAGGGAAACCCCAGCATATATTATGGAGTGCTTCCAGATGGCAGTGAAAGTTATCAGGCATAGAGCATATTAGAGTTGCAATTGATGAGTCTTAGCCATATAAACCCCTGAACCTTAACAATGGCTGGAAGAAAGTAACTAATAAATGGAACAGAACATAGATTGGCGGGCCCTGCCTCCCTCACAGGAAGCTCCACTGTGACACAACATGTTTGTGGCATACACCTGATGTAATACAGGAAGTGAGTGTCTGCACGAACTCGCAGACACACCTGGAGATAACGAGATGATGGGAAGCAAAGGGTGCGGCGACAAACCGGCAAGGATGAGTCAGCAGTGACAGCTTTTACTTGTGTTTTTGTGGAATGCTCACCTGGAAGCTGCGATGATGGAAGCGTTGAGGCCCCCATAGCAGGACAGAGCCACAGCTATGGGTATGGTCCAGCTCATCACCCCCAACGTGTGGTCAGCAAAAGTCTGCACAGGGACATGGCATTAGCATTCACACACAGGTACCACTGGCTCCTACATATTCATGTATGCTAACTTGTAAATGCACAGTACATATTGCACATAAAATAACATTGAAAGAGTTTTAAAAGCAATCTATAGATAATGACAAAAGATCAGCCACTGTTCACATTCAGGTAATGGGAAACTGACCACAGAAAAACAGTTTTCTGCTATCTGTGTGCCATTCAGGTCCTACCAGATGCATAAAAATCAGGTACTGTTATTAATGTGTATTTAGCAGACACTGTTATGTACCAGTAAGGAAAACTTGGTCAAAGAGCAGAACCAGCTAGCATCCCTGGAGGAATTAGAATGGAAAACCTCACTCAGGGGCCCAACTGTGATGTTATTATTCTTCTCACTGCATGATTTGAACCCATGACCTTACATACATGGGCAAAAATCCCCATCCCATTGAGCAACCCTCATATAAAAGGTAGAACTCATCCAACTGTGACCTCACACCTACCACGGCAACAGCATCACTCGCAAGAATAGCCCCCATGTCCAGGACAGCGTAGTAAGCCACGTTGGTGAGGATGTAGATGATGGTGACAACTGGCATGGAGATGGCAATTGACAAAGGCAGATTTCTGTAAAGACACATCAGATGCAGTCCTATCAAGATCAGGAACCTCCCACATCAAACTGGAAACCATTCCTGGATCCAGCAACCTCAATGTCCTTAAATGTCACTCTTTAATTTTAATACTACTGTGGTATACCAGTAAGAATTAGTTATTTGATTCAGTGATGAGTGTTTTGGGGGCAACCGTGCTAGCAAAGGAGCTATACAGGAATACTGTGTATGGAAAATTAGCAAAGGCTTGGCATCTTGTTTTGGGAATGTCTCCCATTTTGCTGGGGAAGGACACATGTGAACCTCACTGCCCTTCACCAAGAAACATCCTGCTTTTTTCTCAAAATGGCCAGACAAAACACTTGTAACAAAAATAAAACAAAAAAAATATAACTTGTACATGCAGTTTCAGACAACCAGAAATGGACGGTTCAGTGAAGACAAGGCAAAACTACAGGGCTGAAAGTGAGAGGCCCGCAGCCCTGATGGCACACAGACTAATCATAATACAGTCATTTCTGTCCATCCATTTTAAAGGCTGATGTTCCCTATAAATTATAATATTCTGGGAATCCAGGGCAATACGCGTGCTGCGTAATATGAGGATCATGTATGTATGTTCCTGCAGAGTTATGTGCTATGAACAAGTTCATCTTGTCAACTGTGTTTTAGTAACCTCTGCATTGAACCCTTTGTTAAGGAAAGGCATTTCTTAATCACCAATTGCCGGTTCTGCACAGCTGACGTCACCATGCTCAGGCTGTTTTTCTCAACACTGTGAGTCATTATGCTTCATGGGACCGTGTTCCATTTTGACTGGAGGAACATCCAGAGGGCAAAAAACAGCCACATTAATGCCAGCCATGTAGTTGTCTAATGATTTATCACCGGCAAGTAAGAGTCTAGGCCTCAGCTCAGGGTGACTACCTTTACTACCAAAGAACCTGAAGAACTGGCAATGGGCAATCAACAACTCATTTAAAGTTGCTTAAAGACCATTTAGTTCCGGAACAAATTAGAGTGAAAGAAGAAACACCTATGAAAGGCAGAAATGGTTGAATATTACATTTCGAAAAGAGTAACTAAATGCCAACCTCTCCGGGTTTTTGATCTCCTCGGTGACAAAGTTGAGCGTGTCCCAGCCGGAGTAGGAGAAAAGGGCAGAGTAGAGGGCCAGGGCAATGTCACCAGGCTTCCAGGACGAGCCTTGAAAGGAATCCTCAAAATGCATGGTGTGCCCTACGTGCAAACACAGAGACATCCACGATGAAAAAATGTTAAATTAGCGCAAAGATTACCATTGTGCTGTAAGTAACAGCTTACCGCTAACTGTGAGCAAGTGCAAACGGGTGTGGGAGTAGTAACGGTGATGAAAACGAGGAACAAAGACACACGGGGTAACTGGGGACACTGGACAATGAAGCAGGCGCTCACCTTGGCAGAGTTTCACAATGCCTGTGATGATGATGACTATCAGAGCTATCACCTTGGCGTAGGTGAAGATGTCCTGGACACGAGTGCCCCACTTGACATAAGCTGCGTTTATGAAGGTCAAAAAGCCTGCAAGATTGAGACGGAGAACACTGAAGATCCGAGAGTGGTGCCCTCACTAGGTAACTTCCCAAATTTCCACCACCACACCCAAATGAAACATATCAAAAATACATTAATCTATCTAATATATAAATATATCAAATATCTAAATACATCTAATTTATAAACCCTTAATAAAACCCAGGCTTTAAATGTAAACGCTTCTGTGGACCCCATAATTGAGTGTAGTATATTACACAATATAGGTTGGACTTGGACTTGTAGAGCAGCTAAGATCTTTTTTTGACTGGCTGTAAACTGCTACTTGCTAATGCCTGCAGGTTCCCGATTGCAGACGCACTCACAGATGCACGCGGCGGCGATGAGCCGGGAGGCGGCGTACGGCGGCTCGCAGCTGGGAAAGAGCGGCTGGACCAGGTAGTTGGCAAACGTGATGGCGATGATGGCCTGGCCGGTGGGCTCAATGATCAACAGCGACGTCCACAGGCGGATGAAGGCGACGAAGGGGCCGAAAGACTCCAGGATGTAGGCGTAGCTGGCACCTGACTTGGTGATGGTGGTGCCGAGCTCAGCGTAGCAAAGTGCTCCCACCACTGAGAATATTCCCCCGATGGCCCAGAGGACCAGCGACAGCCCGAAGGAGGCGCTGTAGATGAGCACCCCCTTGGGGGAGACAAAGATACCGGAGCCGATCATGTTTCCCACGATCAGGCTGACGCCATTAAGCAGCGAGATCTCCTTCTTCAGCTGCATCGCCTCTTTCGCTGGCTCCGCCGTGCCGACTGCGAGCAACGGGGGACTCCCAATCGATGTCTCATGGTGTTTGCCCATCTCCACAAATCTCCAACTCTCCCTGCATGAAGCAATACAAAAATAAATAAAAAAAAAAACCAACAAAAAAAATAATAAATCACAACCACTGCATTTAATTTCCCCAAATGCCATCTGGTAACATCCATTTCACTGAAAGCACTACCTATGGATAACACCTTACAGGTGGCTAAACACCTCCAGCCAAAAGACTGGCTGAATCAACTCTGACAGACACAAAGTACCTATTAACAAATAAAAAGATAAACGTTAACCTACAATGTGTTTCTTGTGTCTGTCATTTAAGAAGTTTGATATTTGCCCAACATCATTTCCCTACTCATGTGACCCCTATGCACCAACCATGACAAGCTAGATTTCAGAGATACATTATTAGAATATGTGATTCACCTATAACCCGGTTTTTTAAATTATTAAGGCCTATTATCCTTTCTTAAACAGGACAGGGAATACCGGAAGCGTCTCAGGTTACAAAACCTCCCCAAGCCACGACACTCCAATGGTGTTCTGCGCCCGGCGATAGCAAATACAAAGCACTGCTGGCTGAGCCAGTAAGAAATCACATTTCTCATTTCGCTCACATTCCAGCTCATTTCCACACACTTGGAGGGAACATCCCATGCGTAGCACAAAACGAGGCTGCCGCTCGATCTAATGAGACAAACCATATAAAAAATCCCAAAAACCTCAAGCTACTCTATTCCACAAAGGTGAGGAATACTTTCTTTTACACAAAAAAACACACACATATGCAGACTCGCGTACCTATCTAAATGGGGACCTTCCATTCATTTGTATGGGAAAAGCCCTAATCCCAGTCGTGACACCCTAAACCCCTACCCAGCCCTAACCTTAACCATAAGTAACCAACCCAAATCCAAGACTTTTGGCATTATTAGTTTTTTTAATTGCAGGAAATTTCAGGTTTTACTACATTTTAGGGACATTTTGGTCCTCAGATGTGATCTATGCAACATGACTTTATCGGTTGGAATGCAATGTGGAAAAAATGTGGAAAGACTAGCTATAGTCAGCTATATAGTTAGTACATTCTTGAATAGGTTAACCAGTATTTATTTAAATGTGATTTGCTAGCTAAAAAGCCCTCATATGTCAGGTCAGGCGTGAGCTGGCAATGAATTGAGCTTGACCCTGAAAATATAACAATGGCAAGGAGAGGAAGCACTCCTTCTGAACAGATCTCCTGTTCATGGACTTGCAATTAGACCCAGATTGATAAGTAACTCAACCTTTAACAGGGTGTTTAATACAAAGGGTGTGAATGCAACAGCTTGATGAGCTTGTTCGACAAGATTAAAAAAAAAACAGTAAATAAAGATAATAACGTAGTTGATGAGCCGCAAGAGCTTGCAGAAGAGATAACTCACCTCAGTCAAATGTACCAACATCTCCCCAAGTACGATTGCATTCAACGTACAGAATCGCACTCCCATGACCCCGTCCTCTGTACCCCCCACAGAACAGGCACATGGCAAAAGGCAGCAATCCCAGCAAATCATTCAGAGAACAAACACACTTCTTACCACGAAAGTCTCTGCTCACTTAATTATTCTCAGCAATATAGACGAGAATGTGATTGTTATAAATAGATTATATCATCGTGATTAATCGGGTTCACGTCTTTGTTTATTTGTTGCAGCCTCAGAGGTTCTTTTGTGATGTTTGCTGTACTATCAAGTTTGCATGCGATCATTTCCCTAAGGACCCCCCCCCCTCAATCCACAGAGGAGTTATCTAACTTGCACAAACATGTTTACTTAAAAAGTAAATTGAAAAGAAAAAAAGCCACCATGATTTCATCAGGCCCAAAGGCAGTTATCTAGGGTATCAACAAATGCCATCCATGTGTTTATTGAAATTTCATATTAATTTACTCTAATTAATAAATTAATTAGTTGAAATGGGTAATTTACCTGCGCTGCTGTTACACCACCAATGGATTTCCGTTAATCACGCTGGCACATCGGCACGGTGGTCTTTCATTTGGGCACCGTTCTCACCTAAGAAAAAAGCAGTAAGATCGCGGTGGTACGTATAATTATCGCTTTCGTGTGATCTGCACAACACTGCAGGTACAAAAGTCAATACTCACGTAAGCCACGGGATAACGAAAGGGATTACGACATTAAAGCGTCGCTATAAAAAGTTTAACGAAATAAACAAAAAAGCTTCTAAGTGATCGACTAAAAGATACTGTAATCTGTCCCATCTGTAAGTGTATTTCCACATCCAACCAGCGCAGGGCTCGCCATCGCTAATTAAAGGTCCCTGTGCCTGAAAAACATTCTCGGCACGAAAGGGAGCCCGACATAATGAAAAATATCGAAGTGATACCAGAACTCTTGCAGCTGATCTAAACCAACCGGGTAAAATCTTTTTAGATCAACATCGTATTCGCACCATTAATTTCAATAATACTAAGCGGCCACTTCATGCGAAGTGACATTGCCAGTAAAACATCTCGAATGGTTTGCCTATTGCTCATTCCGTAAAATAAGAAAGAAATATTTAAAAAAATCATGACGGAAAAATTAAACCACAGAAATATATAGCACAAGGGGGTCATATATAAATAACAGCATCGCATACACAGACTCGATCCTTATATACAGTAAAAGGATGTTTACGGCAGTGTCCTCCAATTTTTCACTCCATTGAAAAACTTTTCCAGCATAAGCCTTAAAGATGACACGGCAGCACACACACATATATTACCTTCCCGGAGCAGAGCATCCAATTTCTAATGATGACAGCAAAGCGACTTTCTGTTTATTTGCCGTTTACGGACACATCCCCGTTCCGATGCGCTGATACACACGGGCTGAAGCGGAATCCTTTACACAAACGTGGAAATAATACAATAGTATAATATAATATGGCTACATATAATAGAGATCAAACGCTCTATCTTGGAAAGTGTCGCCTCTTAGAAACGCCTTTTTCTGCCCTGTCAGTCTGGCCGCCTTAAGCACTATATATATATATACCTGTGCCTTTGTGCCCCGTCTGCCCCGCTTATCCTGTCGCGGCTCTCCGCCACTGGCGCATCTAGCGTCAGTTCGTACTCCGCTCGCTGTAAATTTACGCACTTTGCGTAAATGCGAGTCTCTCACGTGATCTGCGGCCGCATTCTCGTTCCGCGCTTCCTGTTTCACTTGTTTACGGTCTTCCAAGAGGGATGATCCAGACAGCTGCTTTAGTACATTTATATACCGGGGGGCGTTATTCCAGAAAGCGGGTTTAGCAGGTGATCCTGATATGTTAAATGAACGCGGGATCAGAGGGCGTGATTAGATCCACTGCCTTTCCCCGAGCATCTTCGCCATAACATTATCGTGGGTTTGCACTCACTTCTGAATGATATATCGAACACAAAACAATTTCATTTCGGGACGTATGCACAGTATGCCTAGCATTCAAAAGGCTACTGTTTATTTTTGTCATTTTACCCAAAACACAAAGCTCTGAGAATGATTACAGAAAAGTTCCACCAAAACGCCATGCTAATTATACTATAAATAACTAGAATTGTCTAATTATTGCAGGATTCCCTAATACGATGCTTAGATATAGCTCACAATAACACTGTGTTTTGTAACTTACTAGGGCCCGTATACCTGTGCCCACTCAAAATTATTTGCATCACTGCATAAGTGATATCCAGTGTCAGAGCAAAACGGTCAGACAGTTTCAAGGACTTAGGGAATGTGCATTGTGCAGCAAATTAGCACGGGGTGTGTAAATGGTGCTTGTAGGACAGTTGGGGTTAGGGTTAGGGTGCAGTCATGCAGGTTGAGCCAGAGAGAGCATTATTGTGGCGCGTGTGGTAGCCTACTTATTTTCTCCCTTCATGCAAGCTAAAAGTTTTTAATTATTTTTTTTTTACTTTTTTTTTTTTTTTAACGAAATCTGTATTTGAGCCTCAAAAAGGGCATTTGGGGGTGATGGGGTAAATCCT
Source organism: Petrocephalus zakoni (assembly GCA_026774425.1). Classification (NCBI taxonomy): domain Eukaryota; kingdom Metazoa; phylum Chordata; class Actinopteri; order Osteoglossiformes; family Mormyridae; genus Petrocephalus; species Petrocephalus zakoni. The sequence goes on from JAODKN010000021.1 coordinate 22,620,765, forward strand.
GAATTTACAAAAAAAAAAACACTGAATCAACATACTAATCTCACTTTCATTGAATCCACTTCTTTCATAAAAAATAGCCTTAAGTGTAGCCTGAGGTGCGTAAAATGTTTTGGGGGACCTTTCAGATAATTCCTCCTTTGTCTTGCATGATGAAGTCCAGGCATACCACTGATCAAGTCCATAACTGCTGCAGCCCTTTGAATAACAACACACTATTTTATTTGTTTGAAAGCAGGCGAAGTACTTTCTTCCTAATTACTCCTCCCCACTTGCCTTTTTTAAGCCGAACATTTTCATTAAATACTTGTATACTTTTGGGGTGCTTTTCTCATGAAGGGGATCAAATAACAAGTAAATGTTTTATATTTAGTACAAATGCACATGTATTTCATTATAAAAATGTACGTGCTGCTCCAAGCCCTTTGTTGGGTTTTTTTTACAGCCAAACATAGTTAAAAAATCCAGTTTGTGAGAAGAACATTGACTTCTAAAATAGAAATTTAGACCAGTGAAAAAGTTGATTTTGACCATATCATGAAAAAAGACTATTTCTGAGCTTTCCAACAAGCCGAAACTGAGCTTCTCGCTGTTAGTTAGAAATGTACAGCTCATAAGAAAACAATTTTAATGATCATTTTTGCTTTTGCTTCCCACAATGTAGAAATGACACTAGCTGTCAATAGGAAATTTTTGGAAAAAAATAAAAAACATTTCTGTGGTAGAAGGTAAGTGTAATCCACACTCCAAATTAAAGGCCATTTGTCGAATTAAAATGAAATGACCTCCACATGGACCTCATGTAACTGCCTAACAGGCAACTAGGAAGAGAATACTTTCATTAATCCTGAGTCTCTGGATTTCATATATTCACTCATACACAGGACATTAGGAATAAGGTCCTACTGAGCTCTGCAGTGCTGTCGAGGTGGATGGACCCTCATTATTTTGGGGTAGGTCAGCCAAACCTTGCTAGAAGACAATAAGTAAGTGCATATAGTCAGATATTGGCATGAGTGATAATCAAATTACACCCCTGCAGTCCTTGTTGTATCTCCAGGTCTCCTGGTCTTTTTCCTTCAATGAATTCTTTAATCCATGTAATGTATTCAACACTATCAGGCAGAATCAGAGGAGTATTCAATCACCTATAAAAGCACGGCAGTCTAGCGTGGCAGGAGGTTCCATGAGACAATGATGCATCACTCACTGGGAAAAGAACGATGATTACATTTAAAGTCAGTGTCAATTATGTCAAACCTACTGGGGGAGGAGTATTTACTCCTCCCACCCCAACTCCATAAGGAAAGTATTCTTTGTGAATCTAACAAACCTACCATTTCTGGAGGAATTTGTGTTGAGTTGGTCTTTAGTACAGCATAGCATAGTATAGTATAGTATAGGTTAGTATAGTGTACCTCTTGCGTCGCTGGTCTTTAGTACAGCATAGCATAGTATAGTATAGTATAGGTTAGTATAGTGTACCTCCTGGGATGCCTTCAGTAACAGGGGGAAAGTGCCAGCTCTTGAGGTGATGGTGGCCTGACACTGGTTAAGTGGACCTCAGCTTTGCTCCTCTTGACTACAGAAGGACAGCTAACCATTAGCCAAGAACAACACAGCAAATGATGGAGTGAAGTACAAATAGGCACATTTTTTCCCATCATGTGTTTATATTGCATTTTCCTTGCTGCCATATTCTTTTGGTCTGCACCTACATTACATACAGTATGTGCTGATATAAAAATAAACAGCACAATGTACTTGTAGGGAAATTGTTCCATCTTTTATGCTAGTTATGTTCTTTAGGTCAGATAGTTATTCTCTAATCTTGTGGAAAAAAATGATCTAAGAACATGTTGATTCTGGCATAAATGTTGTCACGCAGTCTCATCTCTGCTACAGCTATGGTGCTGTGCTCTTTAAAATGAATTCATAATTTGCTTACATGTGGTACAATGGTTAGCACAGTTGCCTCACAACTCTGGGGCCAGGGTTTGAGTGTCCCTTATGGCTTAAAGGCAAATCAAAGTGTAATTTGGCAAAAAAATTACGTTTAATTACAGATGGTTTCAGCAGAATATGTAAACGTTGATTTTGTTGAAAAAGTGCTGGATGGCGTTTTATCGTACAGTCAGAGACAGCGAAATGCTAAAGCATTAGATAAGAGGGGAATGTGTCGCGAGAAGCCCATAAATATACCAAAGAAGGGAACAGTGATGCAATCTCTGTTGAGGGGATGGTGGTGGCTGTTTTCAGGACATTCCTCGGTTTCCTGTTTCGATATTCTTGGTGCCATGGTTAAACTTCACAGAAGGTTTAGATTTCTTCTGCTCACTGACAATAATAACAGCAGAGCTGTGCAGGGAGGCGGAATACTGCTGTTAGCATGGGACAGCTAACAGCCCAGGGATTGCCTTACATCTGTCTCTGAGATATTAGGTCTGCAAGGTCAAAAGTGTCTTGTTTTTAATTTATCATACTGCTTCAGGGGTCTCCCCTGAATTCGAAACCATATTTACACATTTGACTATCCAATTCTTCAAAGTCAAGCATTATCCAGATTCACATGTTTAAATGCGTGTGGCACATCTGACCTCATAATCTCATAATCTATTCCATTGTAAAAGCTCAGTCAGTTCCTAGAGAATCAGAATCACATTTATCTGGAATCCTGTATATACCTTTTTGCACGTGCATGCTCCCGTTTTAGTTTTTCTTTATTTAAGTTTAGTACCTTTAATGAAGCTCTATTTGCCATTTTACTCATGCAAAGTGAGAGCTATGGCTTGGTGCAGTAATTATCCCTCAGAAAGTGTGATCATCATACCACTTCAGAGCCATACAATACTCACTTCACATACCAATCCTCTGACAATTTACACAGTACCTCGTCCTAAGATCTCAATGTAGAGAGATAGACTAGAGACAGAGGTCTGGGACGTATCCACACGTCATCTATTTGTATCTGGCATGTGGTCATACAATGCAAAGTGGTTCACAGAGTCCATTGGTCTAAAAGCAAATTAGCTGACATACATCCTGACTCTGATCAAAACTGTAATAAATGTCACCTAGGACGAGCTCGTCCACCCCCACTGGCCAGTCAGGACCGCTTTATTTCGCTTTGGTCACATTACTGGTGAGGTGTGTTATTCTAATGCACTGAAAAACCCCTGACCCCCCACTCATACCCACTGTATAAAAAGCATGCCCTATCCTTTGTGAAGTTAGAGAAAATCAAACACTCCCTTCGTGGCTATAACATACAATTTCCAAAATTGTAGATAATAACAACAACAATGACAACAACAACAACAACAACAATAATAATAATAATAATAATAATAAATGAAATAAATAAGATGAACTTCCTTCATGCCAGGGGAAATTTTGGGAAAGTTAGTCAGATGTTACTTAAAGTTAATTGCTTACTGTCTGATGCTGGGAAACTATCTTTGTGTCAGGTTTATAAAAAGTAGTTTCATGATTTTGAAGGGTTGTACTCCAGATCACTGCCTCATCTAATAGGCATCTTCAACCTTGGGTGTGAGGTTTCAGCTTCAGGATTTGAGCAACAGACCAGGTGAGCATGGGGACTTTCCTCCACAGTGCAGAAAGAAAATTGTCTCTTAGTTCCTTGGCAATGAATACCTGAAGGTAGATGTTTCCTTCAGCCATGGCCCCATTGCAAAAAAAAAAAAAAAGATTTTTTGGGGGGGGCAATTACATATAAAAAAAAAAACTATATTGAGGCTGGTCGGGCCAGCCTTGTGATTGGGGGGGCCAGGCCCACCCTGGCCCCCCCGTGAAGCCAGGCCTGAGCGGAATATTAATTTGTGGAGCAATACGCACCCCAGTCACTGCTGTGTGCTGTACAGTATATGGGCAGGAACCATACAAGACGTCTGATGTTTCCATCAGCAGCAGGAATGGAGACTCAGCGACAATAATGCCCCACATCTTTTATGTCATACCTTGAGTTCATTGTATGAAGTAAATCCATTCTGAATAATGCTACTAATAACAGTTACATTTCCATTTAATTGGTTGTTCCATAACCAAGCCTTTGACATGTTTTTGATACAAAGAATACCCCCTGGGGATTTTTCTGGCTAATGAGTTCACTGGGTCAAAGGACACCCTGTCTCAGTGGGATAGCTGAGGAGGGGGTTTGGGGGGGGGGTGGCATGGCCATCACCAGGTTCGGTTCTTCTAACCCCCTACCCCAGATGAAGGAAGCAGCCCCCCAGCAGGTATGGTGATTTGAGCAGTAATGAAGGTAGGTGAGGAAGTAAGGAGAGAAACTATGATCTGTATCAGCAACATGTTTAGAACTTCTAAGCTACTGTAACTTTGACTGAACAGTTCAATGATCTTGAGCTACTTAAAGTTTTTTCACATAAAGAAGACAAGTCAGTTGGTGTGGGGGCCCAGTCTGACAACTGTAGGAAGAAAATGGGGCGTCGGCGTGAATGTTTCTAAGTACTTTGCTGGCTCATGAACCAAAAAAGTAAGTTCTTCATTCCTGGAGAGGAAGTAGGACAACTTGCTTGGCTTGCATGCCACATTTTACATACATTTGTCTGTTTCTGAACTGGATGTTCTGTTTTCATTATGCAGCAAGAGTCTGGAGGGTTTATCTCTGATCACCACAGCATGCAGTCTGGGAGGAGTTCATTCTCAAAATTGGCATACTGAACATGTTTAGGCTCTTCTTCAGAAACCCCAGACCACTGGAGGGTTTCCAAGAGTGCCTTCCAGTTGCCAGGACAGCTTAAAATCCTATCACATGTCCAATAATGACATGGCACAGAGTCGCAAACATCCAGAAATGAGGTGTAATTCCGCACAATGGCTACGCCTCACCGCTTCAACAAAGAACAGCTTAGTCAGTGGTGAGATTCCCAGGAAGTAGGTGCATGAGACCAAAAAGACTCCGTTATGCAGGGGGCTGTAGGACAAGGGCAGGAAATTGTACCGCGTGTGCTCTCTTAAGATTTATAAACCATGCATAGCATGAGCTGTCCAGCATTTATTTAGACTAGGGCTGGGAAATCTTATCCGCAAAGGGCTGGTGTGTATGCAGGTTTTCGGGATAACCTTTACATCAGCTGTTCAAACCTAGATGTGACGACTCTTCGGCCAATCAGTCCACTAATTAGTAACCTAATTAGGGAGTCGCAGCAAAAACCCGCATACACGACGGCCCTTTCTGCCCACCCCTGATTTAGACAGACCTGAGTAGTGTGCAATAAAATAAATGATAAAATGTACTGTTAATGAACCAATTAAATAGTAATATTAAATATACAAACCAAGAAACAAATAAAGATAGTAGTAATAAATATATTAGTGGAGATAACTTATCAAACAACTGCAGTCTTTTATCAAAAAACACCAGTCTTTTATTGTTGCAGAGCTTATGGCTGTGGGCGTGGAGTGGCCATAGGGAGGAAGTGTTGTGGGGTCTAATGGCAGCAGGCAGGAACAGTCACCAGTAGCGTGGTTAAGCTGTCTTCTCAGAATTAGTCGCTGCGGGTTACGGTGAATGCAGCATTTGAAATTTGCTTTGGCCTGGGTCTGCAGCTCAGCTCTCTGAATGCCAGCGCAAGGCCGAGCTAAAACTCCAGCAGTGGAGTGCATTATGCATGCCTGACAGGGCCGTGCAGAGATGTTTGAAGGGGCGGGTGCTCAAGCCCCCTCCGGGGTGGGGGGGGGGGGGGGGGGGGGGGGGGGGGGGGGGCGGGGGCGGGGGGGGGGGGGGGGGGGGGGGGGGGGGGGGGGGG
>JAODKN010000021.1:22637755-22654864 GCA_026774425.1 Petrocephalus zakoni
GCTTACGACGTTTTCCCCACCGCTTACGACGTTTTCCCCACCACATCACTATAAGATTAACGGGCTATTTGAAATCAAGCGGCCATTGCGACTGGAGTTTTATTGTCTTTGCCAATGCCTCTCTCTTTTTTGTTTCCTTTTCCCCCCGCAACTCAAGTAATTGGCCTGGTAATTAGAGGCTCCGCATACAAAGGCTATTAGTCTTTGGGCAAAGTGAACCGGAACGCTGTCTCGATGCCGGCCAGCCTGGCGGCGTGGTGGGCCGCTCGCGTGTCTCAGAGGCCCGCCTGCGGTCTCTCGCAGGTCCACTTCGCTTATATGAGTCTGTTGGCACGTGTGTGTGGACCTCGGTGTGGGGTCCTTTTCACATCTGTGTTTGTGTGTGGCCGAAGAAAGTTTATGATGTATAGCTTGGAAAATGGACAGCACCAAGTGGAATGAGGCTTTGGAATATGGTGGGAAGGACTGCTCTGTGATGTCAGTCGAAGTTTGGTTTAACCCCATGTGACTAGTAAGGTGACCAGTAGGAAGTGGATTAAACACATCACTGCCTGTCAGTGTATGATCTTCCCTTGTTTCTCCCTTGTATTCTTACTGCTTGATGGGTCAACTCTGGACTCCAAAAGGTTTCTTTTTTTTTTCTTGGAAGTTTTTCGTTCCTCTCCTCCATTGTCTTCAGGCTTTCACTTTTTTCTCTCCATTTCCCCATTTTCGTGTGCAGTTTTGTATAAATGTTGTTCTTTTGTTGTTGTAGTGGTGGTAGTGAGAGCCAAAGAGGTTAAGCTGTCATGAGAACTGCCTGGAAAAACACTTTTGAGGACATCCCCCTCAAGGCAAAGCATTTTTATAATTATAAAAAAAATATAACAAAGTTCCCCGAGTAGCCTGAGCATGAATAATGTGAGATGGGACAAGATGGGAAGTTTTTCTCCCCAGACTGGAATAAAAAGCCATGGGTGCAGCTCTCTCCATAGTCACCTCCTATATCAGCCAGCAAGGTCTGCAGCCCGCTGGAGGAACATCCAACGCTTCCTGTTACTCTCAGTGAAATTCAGAATCTGGGATTTCGGCATTGCCAAAAGAGTGAGTCAGCCTGAACTCGATCTCTGCGGAAGTAGGCGAAGCCACGGAAACGATGGACGTCCCGGAGTGATGTTTTTGCCCTGTTTACAGCCGTTTGTGGGATTCCTCTTCTTCCTGCGAGTTCCCTTGGCATGTTTCATGTGGCTTTGAACCCTCCACCCTCCATCCTGGTTACCTTGGTGGCCTCTGTACTCCAATCCCTGTGCTCTGGTTTGTGATCAGCCTGGTATGACACGTCACATCCAGAAGTGGTTAGATCGCAGGGTGGAAGCTTTTAGCTGCTGGTACCTGCTGGACACCCCCGGTTAATACTGAACTTACATAAAGTTCATAGTAGGAGTTTGGTAAAGATTTGTGATTGAGTTTGAGCTAGTTTCTGCTAACCTCTGTGGATGTTCTTAATCGTTGTTTGCTCGAATTTCCTTGCTGGCAGATGTTCCGTGCTGATTTGCGTTTAAACTATACTTAAACATCGAATCCATCCCATCCATTTTACCCGCAGAGCAGAAACAGACACACTGTATTATGAGAGACCACCAAGCTATTCCTGTTTGAAGCTTTTATACTAGTGTTTCCCAATCTGCTCCTTGGGACCCCCAGACAGTCCACACTTTTGCTCCCTCCCAGTCAGTCCACAATTTTTTTTTTTCCGGGAGCTGAGAGGGAGCAAAAATGTGGACTTTTTGGTGGACCCGGAGCATCGGATTGGAAAGGACTGCTCGAGCCTGCTTCTGACAGGTGTCCACGTGCGAATGCAGAGAAGGCCAGATGAGTGTCCTCTGTGGAACCTGCCGGCTCGCATGTCATGCTCATATCTGCTTCTTGTCTGTGACCTGGATGGCCTTTCTGGTCCCGTTGACTGCTAATCTAAAGACCCCGACCCGGCACGCAGTGGGAGAGCCCACGTCCACTGGCACCGTCCGCCCCGCTCCGAGGAGCCGCCTCCTAGCCGCTAGCTGGGTGATTTATGTGCGAGAACGAGTCCATCTGCCGTCTCTTAAACCTTGGGGAATGGAAACTAGGCCACCTTTCTATTATCATTCCACGGCTGCCTCTATTTTGCGGAGAAGTCGTCCCGTCGCTGAGCTCATGAATTACTGACCTCCATAACGGCTTTCATTCATGTGACGGTTTTGTAGCGAGGCGTCGAAAGGAGACATTTGTTGGTTCAAGCTGTCATACAGTTTGTGCTCAAGAAATGTAGTGTTGGGAGTGGTGTGGGTGTGTGTAGAATGTCCGAGTATTGCTTTGGTCACATGGTCACGCGTCTCTGATCTGCCAGCAGAAAAAAGGGCAGGCAGCTTGTTCCACCAGAACAGGCTATGACCGCACCCCAGGGCTGTTGGAGGCCCCCCAGAATTAAATGATTTTTTTTTTCTCTATCCGGCTATTTCTGTGGGCCACTTATAAATGTCTCTTTACCTCAGTGCTTTCGTTTTGTCGGATATTCAGCTTCGTCTGAGCTGGCTATTGAGCTAGTTGAGTACATGTTCACTTGAGCCTTCCTCGCTGAGTCGGACACAGCTTGTTTTAGACATTTATACCAACGAGGCGTGAGACTGTGTTTTGGCGGATGGCGCCATGCCCTCTGCTATAGGTCTGCTGGAAGATGGTCGAAATGTGTGTCAATTTGTCTAGACGGTCATCAGACTAATTTGAAGCTGTTTTTCAGTATTACATTTGAGAATGAACGGAATTTTAACGCAAACCCTTTGTCAATGTTTTTTTTATAGTAAATGCAGTACTAGGGATGCACAATATTTATTGGCCGATATGAGGAAAAATGAGATTTTTGTTGTTCCGATAAATTAAATCTGATAAATAGATCCGATAACGTAGGCTAATAGAATTTGTGAAATTGCTTGCTGGCAGGTAGCGCCTTTTGAAACAGGCAGTGACTGGAGATGAGCGCCAGCACACATCCACATGTCTTCACCAGGCTGGATTTTTTTCCTCAGTGGCAGTGGACTACAATGCCACTGCCGTTTGCAAACCAATGGGGATGCAGAAATGCTCCGCTAAAGAGAGCTCCGTGGAACACAAACTTTTGTGCCGTGACAAATGTAGACATGCATTTTTATACTGTGTCAACTCGGTACAAATATACATGTTAAAAGGGGACTTTCAGTACTAAGATAGTATATTATTACATTATATATGACGTATTGCTGTTTGCATAGAGGGACATGCATTTAAAAATCAGGAATAGACTAAGGTGTCTGAAATTATTGGTGTTCCAGAGTTGGTGAACTGCATAATATATTTTAGTGAAAAATCTTGGCACCAAAGCATGCAAAACATTTTCGGTAACGTGACCGTTATTCTTTTATAACAGTAGTGTTTGTCTTAACATAATTTCGTGTGCTTTGAGAAATGACATCCTACCGGCAGTCGGCACAAAGATATAAACTACACGCGTATTTGCTTTGCGGCCGCTTTATAATGTTCACAGAGCCTCACATTCTAAGCGGCCTTGTCCCCGCCCACTCCATGGCGCAGGGCGACCAGAGTGAGCGCTGACGCTCTCGCTGCCCCTCGTGTGAAGGCATGGTTAGGGTGACCAGATAATCCATGTCATCCCGGACAGTTTGAGGTAGGACAGGATTTGCAAACTACCATTTCAATCAAAAGGACCTGGATGTTAATGTGAAACGGCTGGATGAGTCTTTCAATCAAGGAAACAAACCAGTCAAAGCACAAGAAGAACTGAACTATTTAGCCAAACACAGGAGCCTTTCAGGTTTACAGCAGTTTGTAAAACCTGAAGTAGCTCAAAGCGTCTGGGATGACAGGAATTATCTGGTCACCCTACGCCTGGTAAAACATGGAGCATCAATGTCCCCATTAAACAGGTATTTGAAAACTGTAAAAAGTTTTCCAGAGACAACGAAAAGGCTAAAGCCACAAACGACAATGTAATGGAATTTATAGTCCTTGATAGTCGCTGCTTGTACGATATGGTCACCACACACATTGATAATTTGATCGGCAAGAACGGACTAAACACTCAACAATTTTGTTGAGGATGCACTTTTTCCAAGGTTGACAAATGTCAATGCATATTTGAAATTAACATAAAATGTCTATATAAAGCCTAATATACTGCTACTAAGTCCGTAAAAATAGAGTTCATTGTATCGTGTTAATATCAAGGAATTTTTCATATAATTTTTTTCACAGGTGTTTTCCCCTATAATTTGAATTTCGCGTTGCATTGTGGGAGCAAGTACACCTGCTAATGTTTGTAAATTTAAAAGAAAAAAAAATCTGTAAGAAAACGGCAGAAAATTACCAGTTTTTTATGGATTTTTTTACAGTGTAGTCTCCTGTTGCACAAACTCTTGATTATATGAAAATTATAGTAAATGTATGAATGCACTGGTTATCGATATCACTATTGGAATCGCCCACGACAAGGACTTAATTATCGGTTATCGGTATCGGTTAAATTTTTCATATCGTGCATCCCTATGCAGTGCTCTGGGTTGTTGGTCAAGTGAAAGTAGCAGATGGGTTGAGATGACCATTAGACTAAGGAGGCAGTTGTTTCTGAAGGTGAAAAGAGTTTCCTAGTCTTATGTGAAGTGAGAGAAGCCTCAGGGAGGCACTGTCTCTAGGAATGAATGCCCGGTAAGTTCCTGCCATCCCCGCACTTGGCATGGCACCTGCCCTAGTGTTCCTGATGGCTGGCTGATCACCCGGCCTACTTCTTGGCAATGTAGCAGTATGTCAGAGGGTAGTGTGGAGCTGTGTCGCTGTTTATGAACAGTAGTGGAATGTTGTCATGTAGTACTAAGTATGTTGTGGCATTAATTGCTCAATATGTGTCAACAAGGTGTGGGTTTTCTGTCTTCAGCCATTGTGTCTGAATCTAGAGGGGGATTTTGGGGTTAGGAAGGGCTGTTGCCCCTTTTGTCTTTTTTGTTTACTCCTTTAGCGGAGGGTTTGTAGCAGTTTATCCCAGTCTTCTTTGAGCTCTTCGGCAGACAGTAGACTGAAATCTTTTTTCCCTTTCTGAGGACATTTCTTATGATTTCACAGACACCCAAGTGACCTGACCAGCCATGTGACCTGTTCTCACTGAAAACTGTGTTGTATTATAGATGTCTGACTTCTGGGAAGACTCATTTTACTTGACTTCATGGAACTGGAATGACAATTTATTTTTTTTCTTTTATAAAATTTCATTCATTCTCATGGGTGGACAGTGTCCCCCTCCCATTCTGACTGCTGCCTTGCCCGTCTGATTTTTAGTCTGTTTTTACCGTATCCACATTTTTACACGTGAATGCTGCTGCATGAAAGCTGGATACGAGGTCTGTAGTGTCTTGCAGTTGGAGGCAAACCGCCCTCTCATGTGGAGAGACCGCATTTGCGCGGTGAAGGTTTTTCAGAGCCTGTTGTCGAGTCGTGCCATAAATCAGGTGGCCCCGTACTATGGTAGCGGGGCTGAGCGCCCCAGCCCACCTCTTGAGTAGTAAATAACCAGGGTGTGTGTATTATCCCCACGTTAGGTCAATGGAGCCTTCGGCCCTGCCATCTGCTCGGGCCGTGGGGCGCTTTGTTTGCCTCTGCCCTTCTGTAGCCGCGCCCCACCCTCGTCTCTTCCCATGCGATCGCCACTTATTTCCCCTGCTTTCCAGAGTTGGCCTCCTCTCTGACCTGTATTACGGGATGAATGTGACCTGTGTCTCAGTCCGCATTATCATGCATGTGGTCCTGTACTTTAAATGCACACGTTTTTCATCTGGGCTCCTCTTTCTTATCAACATGGACTCACTTTTCAGCCTCTGTCACATTTCCACCTCCTTTCAGGGTCTGTCCACTCCTTCCCTGGTTGTTATAGTGACCCTCGGATTTGGCAGTCGGACAGTTTTCGCACATCAGCCACAGATGCAGCTGTTGGCTCTGGCTTCTGGGTCCGTCACATGGAATTACTGGACAAGTGGGTTCCTTGCTAGGAAGGTCTGCCCCACCCAGGTACACCGGTTTGCAGTCATCGCTTTGTTCCTCTGTGGCAGTGTGGGGCCCGGCTGTCTGACCCGGGCCCTCGCTGTTGATCCGTAGCACTCGAGCGGCTACCAGAGGCCTTTTAATCAGTTGCATGCTGTTGCACAGTTAATTAATAGTGCCTCTGTGTTGTGGATTCTGCTTATGTTCATTTAGGTCTCTGTAGGATTCTAACAAAATGCAGCTTATGGAATTTACTCACAGAGAATCTGATCAGTCAGATAATGTCTCTCAATCCAAAGGTGTTTCTCTAGGTTTTTTTTTATTTTTATATATATTTTAAGCCTGCTGACAAGACTAGCAAACCAATTTTTTTGATTTGCTGGTTTTTGAACTTTGCATGCTAGGTTGCACAGCGGCTGAAAATAATTTGAAAGGAAAGAAACGGCGGTTGTACCATGAAGAAACATGCTAAGGCGGATATTTTAAAATTAGATTTTCCACGGGGGGAGTGTTTGTGAATGCTGTTTGCTCTGGGTCTGCCGAGGAAAACGGAAGAGAACTTCTAAGGCTAATTGTGAATTTAAACAAAGATGCAGAATCGAGGAGGCTGTCAGAAACGTGTGGTTAAAACCAGCCATAACGTATTCTAAAAGGGCTGCCAGTTTCCTTTTAGGCACAGTGGATAGAGAGGACAAAGGATTCAAACCGTGCATGCAGGACTGAATTAGACTCTGTGTTTTCACAATTAGCTCTGAGAGAGAGAGTTGGACAGCTGGGTTGGTTATGAGAGCTCTGTCACAAAGGCACGGCATCATCAAACGGCACCTAGGGAAACGTGCTCTCTGCCTCCTGGATTGCATCTCTGCTACGTGTGCATATGGCTTCCGGACAACGCCGCATGTTAAATGCGATGACGCCATGCTGTTCCCGCGCAGGTTCTCTCCTAATCCGATGCCTCTGGCTCGTTTGAGCAAACTGCGGCCGGCTCTCCCCATCATGGTAGCTTTGCTTGCGGGTGCATGCTGGGTCCCCGCTACCTGTTCAGCCCCCTACGGTTGGTGCAAAACGGGGAATTTATTTGCTGGAGGTTAATAACCTAAAATGATACTAGGTACCACTTATTCCCCCCACCGGCACCTCCAGACCTGTCCTTCCAGTCTCTTCCACTGGTCCTAGCTCGCTCTCACCCCTCTGGCCCTTTCCATAGCTCCTCTACCGGCCTCTCCTCATCTGCCCCCACTCCTGTGTTTTTGTTCCTACGGCAGTACGATCCTCTGCTCTGCGCCTGCTCCGTAGCTTGTTAACGCCATGCACCTGTTGTTTTATAGCCTGCAGTCTAAGGCTTTCAGCGTGATTTCTCTCCTGCATGAATAATGGTGCTCTTAACATCCAGATGGGTAGGAGGGAGTATCCGATGGCCTGCTGGCCATCGCAGGCACTGGACCTCTTCCCTCCATAAAGGGGGCTGTTTTTGTTGGAAAGAGAAACTGTTCTTAGCTGTTGAAATCCTTTTACTACTGTGTGTGTGAGAGAGAGCGAGTGGGGGGGGCACTGTGTGTTTTTAATGAGGTCTTGTGTTATCAGGTATTGGCGTTTCAAGTTTCACTTAGAGCCTGGAGCCCTGGTTTGTTGCTCCACAGAGGAACAGGGGCTGGGTTTTCTTTCTGGGCCCTCAACACTCTGATCTCTCCAAAATCAGTCGGGTTTATACTCCTTTCAGCCGTTATGATACTTTTATTTGCCATTTGTACAAGTATATAGTAATTCTTTCGGTTTTCATATATCTTTTCTCATTCACAAATGAGACACATGGGCAAGAGTGAAGCTTGGGGTTAGAGCGCAGGGGCAGCAAGCATCCAGCCATGTTGGGGTTAAGAGCTTTGCTCATAAGTTCCCTTGATCTGATATGGGCACCTACTCCCAGCCCTCATAACCACACACTACTATTTATGGTTTCCTTCCTAAGCTGTTGGGGGGGGTGGTTGATGAGCCCACTCTCTCACAAAGGCCCCCAGCAGTGCTTTAGTGCACTGCCCCTCAGGGCACAGTCATCTCCTGTCCCAGCCTCCCCGTCTGATTCATTGTTGGGGAGAGGATTTGCACTGTGTGACTATATGATGCAGATACAGAGGTTATACAGAGGTGATGCGGAGCCTGCAGCAGGGGCCGTGACCTTTGAGTAGCTGTCTCTTGAGGGCAGGCGAAGAGGGTGTTTATGGTTGCTTGTCTCAGGAGTCTTAAAAATACAGCAGATGGTCTCTCTCTGTGTCAAGCGTACCCAACCTGTCTCTCTGTCTATGCCAAGTCTACTGGACCTGCAGCAGACCGTCTCTCTGCGTCAAGCTTACCTGACCTGTGGTAGACTCTCTCTGTGTCAAGCTTACCCAACCTGCGGCGGACTGTGTCAAGCGTCCCCGACCTGCGGCGGACTGTCTCTCTGTGTCAAGCGTACCCAACCTGCGGCGGACTGTGTCAAGCGTCCCCGACCTGCGGCGGACTGTCTCTCTGTGTCAAGCGTACCTGACCTGCGGCGGACTGTCTCTCTGTGTCAAGCTTACCCCACCTGCGGCAGACTTTCTGTGTCAAGCTTACCTGACCTGCGGCGGACTGTGTCAAGCTTACCTGACCTGCGGTAGACTCTCTCTGTATCAAGCTTAACCCAACCTGTGGGTGGACTGTCTCTGTGTCAAGCGTACCCAACCTGGGGCGGACTGTCTCTCTGTGTCAAGCGTACCCGACCTGGGGCGGACTGTCTCTCTGTGTCAACTGTACCCGACCTGCGGCGGACTGTCTCTCTGTGTCAAGCGTACCCGAACTGGGGCGGACTGTCTCTCTGCGTCAACCGTACTCGACCTGCGGCGGACTGTCTCTCTGTCTGCCTTATGCATAACGGATCTGCAGCGGATTGTTTGTCTGATGTGGTGCTGTGCAGAGGGTATTTTTTTCTGGATTGCTGTCCTATTAATTATTTAAAGTTCAAATGCAGTCTTTGGATCAGAAAGTTAATTTAGAAGCGATTTCTGACATAATGCCCTTCAGAAGCTGCGAACAACATGAACGCCCAGCATAATTGTCGTTGCTGCTGGAAGGAGTTTGTCTCCAAGCTGTCGCCCTCGTTTACCCACATCAAACCTTGCCTGCCTGCGGTGAGTGATGTCATCCACATCTGGAGACGACATCGCTGGGTCCTCGCCCCACACTGTCTTGCCAGCCCCTCCCACTCCCTTCCTAATTCCTTGTACTACTGCAGGGGAACATTGGGGGACATTCCATGATCCCAGAGGTCCTTGGGAACCAATGAGGAAGAGTGGGAGATTCCAAGCAGCTGGGGTGGGAGGGGTGGGGGTGGGGTCATGGTTCATGCTGCATTGCAATTGAAGAAGCAGCCAGGCCGTATCTGGTTACAGTAGTCTCCCGGTGGGCTGTACCTGATTTATTATGCTCGCAATCTCTTGTCATGAGGAGCTGCTGCCACTTCATAGGAGGGGGGAGAAAGCTCAGAGGAACACACCAAAAATGTGCCAAAAGAACAGCAACCATAGTGAACTCACTCTATCCCATGTTCCAGTGCTGGAAACAAAGTCTAGCTGTACTGGTGAACGCCCAGATGCTCTAAATCTCCCTCTGTACTGGAAACTGGCACAGACTTCTGTAATTTTACTGTTTTAACGCATTAGCAGGCCAGGCATGCTAACTCTAATGTAAATTGCACCAGTGGAAGCCCCCTTTCCTAGGAACCAAAACCCTTTTCTGTTACAAACAGTAGGTGGGGATATGGTGTGTATTGTTAAGGTTTTATACCATTGTCGGTTCACTTTTGTGCTTTAATCTGAGTCTAATCAAATCACCAAAATGTAGACAGTGAAGGAATAGAGCATAGTGAATTTGTTTTGCTCGAAAGTTTAAACATCAGAAGCACACCTTGTGAATATGTAGCAGTTACATCCAACAGTTGGAAGAGCTTTCGTGTTTACTTTGCAAGTGACAAGAAACACAGCTACAGTTCCATCTTTTCAATTCTTTTCAATAGATGGAATGTGCTACTTATATTTGTGTTCTAAAAAGCCTGTTGTCATTCTTTGGTTTGTGAACCAATAATTTTGCTGGAAATAACAGGTGAGCATTGCCTTTGGTGAATGCTAATCTAGCCTACACCTCCTTCCATGTTAGAATTCAGGGCAACCGTGCCATTACTCTATCTAGCTGCTGCTTGTCTTGTGCTTTAGCGCTCTGTCCTTACTCTGCTACTCCCACAGTGTGGTTTGTATCTCATTGGTACTTTAGTTAGTAGTTATAAGTATTTTACTTTTAAATTGTGAAGCTTATTCCACCTCTCTTCCATAGTCTACGCCAAAATGGTCTGGTCTTTGGTGTGGGTATGTTCAGCTGGACTATAGCATCATGAGCGGCACTGAAATCCCTCCTTTCCTGTCCTAGATCTGGAAGAGCACCACAGTGATGGATGGGCTTTGAGCTCAGGCAGGATGAAGGGCTCCTATGGGGACTCTTCTGTGTGGCCTTTATATGTTTCCAGGGTCTTTGGACCCTGGCAGAACCTTTCATCCAGAACCTGTACCTGGGTCTAGAGGTGTTTCACTGGCCATGAAGTGAGTGTCTTCCCCATTCATCACTATTTCGTCCTAATGGCTCAACCCAGAAAGGCTCATTCAGCCAAGTGAGCTTTTAGACGGGTCACTGAAGAAATATGCCTATTTATTCAGTTGCTTTTCAGGACTTGGAATTGTTGTCCAAGCCTCTATCCCTCATACATTTTCCTCTCCTTTTACGTGCGATTTCCTCAGCCAAGGGACCAGCCACTTGTCTTTTGCGTGGGCTGAAGGTTCTGTGGCGCCCGACTTGCCGCCAGTTGCCTGTTCGGTGCTGAGAAATGAGCGGTAAAATTCATGCCTGCGTTGACATGAAGGGAGGTGTAGATGGGAAATGTCTCCGGTTGTCCCCCTTAGGGCTCTGTGGCAAATGGCATTGCGGTGAGGTGGGAGTTGTAGGGGGTGCTCAGTGGTTAGGCATGAAAAATGGCTTTAGGCAGGAGTTCCAGGTATCCTCCGCCCATTGATTTATAGATCTTTTCCTTTCTGGCAGTGTGATTTCATAGAATTATCCCCCCCCGCCACCTCTTTTGGTTTAGAGAGCAGGCCCTGCTTCAGAGTGAGCTGCTGCCTCCATCTTCCTGATCTTCTTAACACATCTGTTGGTTGTTCTTGTATTACCTGTGGTATCTGATCCCTAGTTAGGCTATACTGAAAGGGAGGTACCTTCCAGGATTTATAATGAGTAACATTTGCCAGAGTAACAGCGAGAAGACCTGAGTGGATATGTGTGAGGGAAAAACATTCACTTTAGATTTATAATGTGTGACAGGTGTTTATAAATTTTTATCCTTCCAAGTTTTCTCACTCTGGGCTCCTATGTAGTTACAAGTAGGGCTATAAATTGGTCAGGTGCTTTCAGGTATTTTCTTTTATTCTGCACTCTGGAAAATGAATGGTCTGCCATTCTTTGCTGAATCAGCGTAAATCTCAATCAACAGGCAGCTGAGGTATATATTTGTGTCCCTGTGTTGGCAACCTTGACAGTGCCTTGAATGACACCGTAGACGTCTTGCCAAAAAAAGGGAAAAGTTAGTCTAACATTTGGGTGAGAATTGCAGAAAACGAGAGCTGAAGGTCTCACCTGAGAAGAGCTCTCAGGGTTTTGAATGTTCACCCTCCACCCCTGCTGCTGAATGATAATGGAGACATGAAGGACCTTGACCCAATCTTCTCATTGTTATCCCGCAGTTCCAGCAATCATCTCCGCTTGCTTTCGTGACTTCCTCCTCGTCCCCTTCAGGACATTTCAAGCAGCAAAGGTAAAGGCAGCTCCTTACCATTCTCACTCAGAATTATCCTTTCATTCCTTTCTGCTAAAAGCTTTCTCCCTCTTCATTTGGGCTCCTGGTCTTGCTTTGGTTCCTGCATCCTGCTCTCCAGTGAAGGGAAAAGCCAGAGACCTAATAACTCTTTTAGTTATCAATAAGCTATAGGGGGCACAGTCACCGTGGAGCCTTCAGGGAAGTATAATATGGGATGCTCCTCAAAGTTCTCAGTCTGGCACTATGGCAGCATGCCCCCGCAGCTCACAGCGCCAGGGTGGAATCTGAATCCCAGGGACCCTCAAGGCATAAGAGGAGCTGGACATGATGGTGGGAGTTTATAGTGATGCTGTTATGGGAATCCATGTGCTGCTTCGCTCTTTCCTGGCCTCTTGTCTGTTACCATAAACCACTAGCCTTCTTCTGCCCCCTCAGCAGAAGTCTCTCTTATTGTTTTTTTTTTTTTTTTTAAGGTTTTCGGCATCAATTTTCCCCTGAAAAACCCTGCTTTTGTGTGCATCTGATATCCTGGTTTGGCATTTTGCTGTTCCTCAATTTACAGCTTAAGCACGTTCATGTGAACAAAGGGATATTCAGGCTTTTTCTTAATTTTATTCTTTCCGTAGTTTATACGTCCTGACTACAGCCTATAGGAAAACGGGGCCCTTTTGTTCTGTACCTTCAGGCCCCAGACCACTGCTTGGGCACCCCAACGCTTAGATCCGGACTGGGGTGTTGAGAGGCGACTCCCCCATTAGGGTAGCTGAGAGCATCTGTATCATAAAAATAATGCTTTGTATCAACGATAACAAGCAAATGGTAATTTCTGTATAACTATGGGCGCTTTTCAACCGCATCAAGTACGGTAGTTTCGGTACCATTGACTTCCGGTCGAGTACCAGTGCCAAAAATTCCAGTACCAAAAGTGCCAAACCAGTTGGGGTACCTCTTTGGTACTTTGGGGCGTAACTTGAAACGCTTTCGTTGTCGATTTGTTATGCAAATAGCCCGATTCTGAAATGCAATACAACGGCTGTCTTGGAAAAAAAGTTACGAACTCAGAAAACAATAATAATTATATAAATTTGTTAAAATTTATTGCGATCTGATCAGATACAAGATCTGGATGGAAAAACAAATATTAAAAGTTATTTTATCGGATATACTAGGGCAGCACGGTGTTGGAGAATTTCCAAATATAGCGATTTTGATATTTTTTTTTGTAACAGATATTGGGGCAAAAATTAGTTAACAAATTTCTCACTAACCCATCTAGGATGTCAAACAAACTAATCGGGTGTCTGTTTAGTCCCGCCCTTACAATCTGATTGGTTATCATGGAATCAATCATTTTTCATTCTGCTCTCAGAACATTTTTGTGTAAGTAAAACTCCCATGAGGGGGGAAGTGTTTGATTGGGCCCCAGTTTATTTTTATAGTATTGGGGGACAGGTCTTCAGCTTCATCCTGTTTCTAATGGAGTCTCAGCTTGTGTTCACCCTTAATGTCCACCCCAGGTACCAAAAATGCCAAGTGCCTGTAATCCTGAGCATTCACTAGCCCATGAGACAGACACGTCTGGAATCAAAAGAGGATTGCTGCTCACCCAAGCAGTAAATACAGACTGGTAATTTCCCATGAGTATTCAGTACTGCAAGATTTAAATCAGGCACTGAGAAACAGGTCAATATCTGTGTTATGGATTGAGGCTTATTGCAAGGTTTGTTTCCTGCCTTGAATGTGTCTATCTGTGTGTGTTTGAGGATTAAATCTCTCTCTTAATCCATAACACTGAAGCAGTCCCTTTTAAATTGCTTCTTCAGATTCTTTGTGATAATTTAATTTAATATTCCTTCCTGGGTGGTTCTGGTGCCTACACATTTCTCTCTTGTTCACTTTGTCTGTTCATTTCGTGAAGGCTGATTTGCTAGCAGGTAGACGTATCCCGTATCTGGTGTTCAGTATCTCCAGAAAACTGCCCCCCCAACAGCAAGCAGTGTCTGCACAATCACAGTGGATATGTTGAACTGCTGGAGGCAGGGTTACCATGGTTGCTGATGGGTTGCCATGGCATTTCCTGGGGTCTGCAGTGACCCGTCTATGCACCGGTATGCACATCTGCGTCAGTCGTAGCTTGGTACCGTGTCTCCATTTTGAACGCTTGACTAAGTGGACATACATGATTGCTAAAATTGCAGAAATGAAATGTAACCACATCAGTATTGGCGTGCCCTTTTTGAAGCTAAAGTTCTAATCCCAGTACTTCTGAAGTCTGAAAGGCATTTCCTTTGCCGCCTTTGTGATGACGTTCTGCAAATACCATTTTAATGCTGTGGCCAAGTTCTCCCCAGTCCAAATCAGGTTTATTTGCTTTGTTTCTGCCTTGTCTCAGCAGCCCCTCGTCAGCCACATGACCAAGCCCGCTTGGCCGGAGCTGCATGAGACCTGAAACTTGCTGCCGGGTTTCAGAGCTTGCCTGCTTTTGAGAGGGTAGGATGCCCATTTCATTTATTCATTTTGTCTTTTTAACTGCTATGTTCTGCCCAGGGCCGGGGCCACAGGAGGCTCTGGTCCACCTGAAAGCTGATTGGCTCCTGGAGTGCCGCCTCCCCTGTCAATCACCAATTCAAAACGTATCATTGGCTGATGTCAGGGTTGGCTCCTCTGTATGAATTGTGGCCCCTCTTCCCCTCCCCTCCCTGTTTTAAAATTTTCTAAAATCGCCCCTGGTTTTCCCAAGTGGGCACAGACAAACTCTTTCGCACGTTGGTAGTACTTGTGCATAGTAGTTCTGCTAGTGAGACATTCGGTCTCACTCGTGGGGTCTGTCTGCCCCACAATTCCACATGGCGCTGCCCTTGAAAGTATTTGTCCGGTACAATCAGTCCCTGGGTCCATAAGTACCTTATTTAAGCATTCGTCCTGATGATGTCTCCCTTGGTCCCAAGAATGTGGAATTGGGGGCCGCCGTGTCCCGGGATGACACCGCAGGATGTGCCGGAGCGGCAGCTTGGCAGATGGGCACTTATGGGTAATCAGGACTGACTGTGCTATAGCATTAGCACAACTGGGATTACACCGGCAATGAGAGCAGTAAAATAATAATTGCTCCAAATCAAGTCCAAGCGTCATGTCTTTCAAGGGGTTGGTGCACGGTGGCTTCATTTGTTGAGTTTTGCCATTTTTTTTGGAATCCTGCCTCTTATTGTTGTAGCATTTAATCGCATCCAAGTTTCTGTGTTGTCGTGTTTGTATTGCCTTTTCTTGAATAAGTTTCAAGGTTATTGTCTTGGGTTGATTTGAAGTAGATCAATTAGACATTACATTTCATGTAGGGAATTGAAGTTGCTTGGCTTCATAAGCGCGGTCTTGTCCGTGTGAAATGTACTCTCTCTGTGTAAAATGTACTCTGTTCATGTTGTGTTGTCCTGTAAAAGTGATACTGCCTCCTGTAGTTTTGTCTAACTTTGTTTTTTGGCCCCCTCTCCTGTGTTTTGCAGGAAATCCCTGCGCAGAGGATTATGAACTCCTAAAACGGTTTCCTTCCTCCTCCGGAAGCATCGGTGCGGCAATGAACCACACCCCCAGCCCCCACATGACTGAAGCGGCCAAATCCGGGGCCGGCCTCCTCTCCGGGCTGGGCCTGGGCCTGGGCTCCGACAGGATGATGTCGCCGGACAGCATGGCCAACACGCCGAGCCCCGTGGGCGGCACGCCCAACTCCAGCCCTCCGCTGCTGCTGTCTCCCGTGGGCTGCATGGGCGACGGGGGGGACTGGGAGGGCCGGGAGGAGCTGCGTCTGCGGGAGCTGGAGGAGGTGCGGGCGCGGGCAGCGCAGATGGAGAAGACCATGCGCTGGTGGAGCGACTGCACCGCCAACTGGCGGGAGAAATGGAGCAAGGTGCGGGCGGAGCGCAACCGGGCCCGCGATGAGGTGCGGCAGTTGCGGCAGCGGCTGGACACGCTCACCAAGGAGCTGACGGGCGTGCGGCGCGAACGCCAGGAGCTGGCCGCCGAGAATGAGCAGCTGCGCCGCCACGGCCGGCCCTGCGGGGGCGCTGCCGAACCCGACTCCCCACCCCGGCCCTGTGGGGGCACCGCTGACCCCGACTCCCCACCGCCTCCCCTGGAGGGCAAAGAGCAGGAGGTCGAAGGTCCCGGATGCCTGGAGCAGGAGCCGGTGCGGGACGTGGGAGCAGAGATACCGGACAAGAGCAAGGTAGCCAATATGTTTTGAATGGGTGAGTGACGGGGGAGGGAGCACTCTGGGGACCAATCAGCTTGCAGCTGGGGCCAGTATCCCAGTGGCTCCGCCCCCGAATATGCGCACAAGGGCTGTCGTGGTTTTAGCTGCCTATGATGCCGCTCTCTGCAGCCTGTCCTCAGGCATGATGGGAAACCTTGCTGGCATTGTGTGGTAAATGCACTGATCACTGTCTAATGGGGCGGTGTCTCTGTACCTTAACGGTGCCCTCTACTGGCAGAATTCCACAGTTTTACAGTATTCCAGTTGTTTCTCACATTTCCCTAGTATTAAGCATGAGAATAAGGTTTAATGCAGGTTTAAATGTAAGGTAGCTTTCTTTTACTTTCCTCTTTTTTCCAAAGATGCATGTCCCCCCATGTTTCGTATTTGATTTAGCTCAGCTGAATGCATTTAACATTTGTTTTAATCCGGTTGGTGCCAGGTGGTTTCCAGGTAGTGTATCTGACTGAGGGTGTATTGAGTTTCTCTAAAGTGGCAATGGAGATCATTCATCCATGGAGGGAGGCCCAGCACCATAGCAGCGTGCTGTAAGATGCACAGTCCATTCTTACTGTGGTGCGAGGCATCCGTGCCATGTTTGTTTTCCTGCTTGGACATGCGGAGGAAGTATGCATATCCACGCGCTCCTGTCCCCAGTCTTATTGGTACATGAAATTCCATCCCAGAAACGCTTCCACCTCCAAATGATCCCCCATGGCGGTGTGGCAATCCCAGAGGGCCAGTGGTTCCTGTTTCTATGCCAACGGCCCGTTTGGATGTGAAAGGAGCGGTCTGCTGTGCCGTTTGTAGGTCAAGGTCGCCGTTCTGTATCACGGCTTCTATTTTCGGGAACTGGAGCTGCAGGCTGAGGCAGGAATTTGTGGCGGGTTGTGTGCCTTCCCGCCGATATTGCTGCGTGGCGCCTTCCCGCCGATATTGCTGCGTGGCGCCTTCC
>JAODKN010000021.1:22661156-22672196 GCA_026774425.1 Petrocephalus zakoni
CCCCCCCCCTTCAAAGTAACAACAGCTGTGGTGCTGGAAGAGGCTGCAGTATGTGTAGTCAGCCAGCAGGGGGAACCAGCGCTTTAGCAGGAGGATGAAGAGAGTAAAATAGGGGGGCAGAGGCACAGGACACAACTGACGGGCTTCCTTCAGGAATGGCCTTAGAATGAACAGCCAACCAGCCTGTTCTAGAAGCTTCAAAGATGGAAAGAACCCCTGCATGTATTTTATATTAGCAGCTCAAGGGGAAATGGTAGACGAGCAAGGCAGCCAGACCTAGACGCTGGTGTAAGCAGAAGCTTAATGCTAATGAAGGAAAATTGGGGTGTAAAATGGCAAAATGTGCCATGTGTGAAATGACATCCGAGACCGAGTCCCGTGGAACAGGCCCAGATGCAGCTCTCCCACTTCTACCATGAGTCTAGTGTCAACACGCAGCGGGTGGAGTGGGGCGGGTTCGAATAAGGGGTTTCCTGTGAGGGACAGCGGAGAAGTGTAGCGACATCCAGCTGATCTCCCGTTTCTGGGTCAAAGGTAGGGGGTCCATGCAGAGGCGAAGTTCTTTGGGTAGCAAAGCCACTAAGCACTGATCAGAGTCCTCTGTCCATCTATAACGTGTAGCAAATTGTGTTTTATGGCTATGTTCAGCCTGTAATGGGCTGTCTGGGATGTTGTGTGACCCCCCCCTCCCCCCAGTTAAATCTCCTTAAGGAAGTGCATCAGGACGAGCTGGGTCGCATGTCTGAGGACCTGGAGGACGAGCTGGGGGCCCGCAGCAGCATGGACAAGAAGCTGGCGGAACTGAGGAGCGAGGTGAGAGCCCCCCCAACACCTGGCCACCGAGAGCCAGAGCCTCCCCCCCCAACACCCAGGCACCCAGAGAGCCTTAGCCAGACCGGACACGTCTACTTAAAAAGGTGTGTCTGACGAGGCCCAGCAGTTACGGGTGTCGGCCCAGCGTGCAGGCGGAAGTGTGCCAGGGATTTTTGATAAGGGGAACTGTGCACTTTAAAGAAAAGGGGAGAAAGCGTGTCAGTAATAAGAGTGCTCATGTGAGGTGTCTGACATCAAGAAACACCCCCCAGCACTGGCAGGTCTTGATGGCCTGTCAGACATCACTCATGCTTATTAAATTCCCATGATTCAGGTAAGTCACAGCATGACCTTTGTGGCTGAAGAACATTGTCTCGTTGCCCTTTCAATTCTGTTGGGTGCATGTTTCTTCTAGTCCGTGCTGGAAATCAGTAGCAGTTCAAGATTTTATCTATCTGTCAATCTATCGATGTGTAGATTTATAGATATGTCTATATATATATCTGTGTGTATGTGTGTGTGTGTGTGTAATATAAATATATATATATATATATGTGTATGTGTGTGTGTGTGTGTGTCTGTGTGTGTGTGTGTGTGTGTGTGTGTGTGGCAACCATTTAATTTTTCTATGTAATCCAGCTCCCACCATGAATGTGATCCTACCTCTCTGCATGGCATTAAAACTGTTAATTAACTCCTTTGCTGAGGTGTGTGTGTGTGTCTGACAAACGCCCCCCAAACTGGTGACCCCAGCTGTGCCTCGTCGCCGGTGCCCATCGCTGGCGGATCATTGAGAATCGCTGCTCCGCATCGATTGGCATGCTGCCATCTGGAATAGACTCGGGCTCTCCTCTCCTCCTCCTCTCCTCCTCTCCTCTCCTCCTCCTCCTCCTGCCTGCTCCGCCTGTCAGCTTCTTAATTACGAGCTGCCTTTCACCACAGACCATTTGTCATTGCGGGGTAATGGAGACGTCAGCGGGCGAGGCTCGCAGGGTTGAGTTATCCTCGGCTTTGCCGGTGCAGCGGCGCCCTCTGTGGTGTGGGGTGTGGGCTGCGGCGTCACGTGCCTCGGTCGTGTCTGGATGACATGACGTAGACTTTTCGGTGCACTTGGGGGGCCTTGGGGCGGCGGCCAATCAGCTTCCGCCCTTTATGCGAGTGACTCATCTCCGCAGTGCGAGACCCGGCTGCACCGCCCCCCGGCGTTTATCCGGCGTTATTCCAAGGACCCCCGATGGTAATTTCCTGGGATCATGTCATGCCAATGACCGCTCCCTGCTTGGTTGTTACACGCCAGGGGGCGGGGATTTTAGGCGTGTTTCCTGTAAACCGTGGCAGCCGTCCTTCCGCGATATGTTGCAGAGATGCTCTGAGCTCCAGTGTGGCCTGACTGCAAAACTCAGCTGCCCCCCTCCCCCAAAGATAAATATATGAGGTGATGCTGCTGTGAGGAAGTTTAACTAATGGGGTATTGGTGGGGGGGGGAGGCAGCTTCAGAGCCTCTATCGATGGGAAACTCCCACTTGGGGGGGGGGCGGGTTTAAGGTTCCAGCTTCCAGTTTCATTGGCTCAGAGTGGATTACGACCCCCGCTGGTTCTGTGTCCAGAGAAGGGGCTGGGTGGTGATCAGCGACAGGGATCTGTGTTGATGCCTATGGGAGCCGATTCCTGCAGTGCTACAGAAATCGTTCTGTCCATCACTGAGTTGAAGCCCTTGCCCCCGGGCTTGTGTGGGAGTCTGGGTCAAATCAGAACAGCAGAGGGAACGAGGAACCATTCCTACAGCAACTCTCCATACAGGCCTGCTCTCTCTGGAAGACGTTGAAAGCTTCCCCCTGTATCTGTGTGTCTGTACCAAGCTTCCCCCTGTATCTGTGTGTCTGTACAAAGCTTCCCCCTGTATCTGTGTGTCTCCGTGTCTGTGTTGGTGTTGAGGGTGTCTGGACCCTTAAGTGTTCACGCACCATTGCTGCCCTGAGTGGGTTTGTCTGTCTGTAGGTGTTTTATGATTGTTTCTTTCTTGCTTTCTGATGAAAAATTCTCAGCTTTCTGAGTGTTTTGGGAGTTCCTGACATGGTGCGGCTGGATCGGGTCCATGTATCTGCAAAAGACTGGGCCCGTTTGCACCTCATCAAAGTCGCCGTCTCATTTGGGCTCACAAATGTTTTATCCATCAAATAGACGTATGCAAATTTAAATGTACTACTGGACAATCAGTACTGTTTTCAGAGCTGGTTTCCTCTGTCAAGCACTGATTGCCGAATTGTAAAATACAACTGATTTTAAACAACACTTCGATATTCAGGAAGTGCTTCTCTGATTGTACAGTTTACAGGTTCCCAATTTTAGCATTATCATCTCTGCACAAACAGCTGAAGTGTTCAGTGTTACTGGCTCACTGATGCGGTATTTGTTCTGTGTCACATGTAGACATTCATGAAATTGCTACTGAATAAATATAAATAGTGTTAATTTCTCTCAATTAATGAGTAGCATTGATGCCTCACACATTTTATTTATTTAGCTGACACTTTTATCCAAGGCTACATCCACAGCAGAGTCAGCTAGTCCATGGAGCAATTAGGGGTTAAGGGCCCAAATGGTAAAAATCACTCTGCTGACCATGGGATTTGATCCAACAACCTTCCAGTTACAGGCAGCCCTACTTTACATGGTTTTTCTTATGCTTGCACAATTTTTCTCTGGGTATTTTCCCACAGTCCATGTGCTTCAGGTAAATGTTTAACAGGGGCAACTTTAGAGGAGTGAGTGTCCACAGCTGGGTTTGGCTTGGTTTAGTGGTTCTGGAAAATGGGTGGGTTCCTTCGTGTTAATATGCAGGGTTAAAGTGAAACGCATTTCATAATGAATGAACTATCCACACAATTTCACCAGAAACCAGACATTCACAGCTTGGCAAAGAAACCTCTGTTGTAATGATGGTTTTAAGCCAAATTTGTTGATTTGATTAAAGTGAGAGACTTTGAGTAAATAATGAGTCTCACTTTGTGGTTTCTGAGAACTTTTTCTCCAAAACTGTTTACTTTCTACAAGGTTTTGTCGGTGGCCGTATGCCGCAAGCAGGTTGTCTCCGTCAGATTAGAGGCTGTTAAGATCCTCTCTGGCAGTCAGGATGCCATTGACTGCAAGCCAGTCTACATAAGGAGAGGGATACCAGAGAATTTCGTTTTTTATTCCTCACGGATGGAACATAAATATGTTTTTCCAGCTTTTTATGGTTTCTCCTTTGCACCCTGTTAATTACCGTTTTATGGGAAAATCCATGAAAATGTCTTTTTATATGGACTACTCTCTTGAAGCTCTAATCTTTTTGGTTTTTATTTATTTAAACATTTTTCTCCACATCAGAAGTAAGATATGACCAGATATGTGTCTGTCATTTTTATTTTCCCCATACGCACGACGATTCTGCTTCGTCGTGCTTTATCGATTAGCTATACTTGTGAATTTACCTAAATATGGAAATACTGCGGCGAAGTGGGACAGCTGTCTGCCGTTTATGCCTTTGATACCTTTTTGCCCCGCGTGCCCGCGGCGCGAGGTGCCGGTTTGCCCCACGTGCCCACGCCGTGAGGTGCCAAAAAGCTGCTCTGCATTCGCCTCATACTTTGAGACCAAGGAGATGACGCCCTTACTGCTTAAATAGAGCTTTTATGATCTGGGTGCCCCCCCCCCCCAGATGGAGCGACTGCAGGCGGAGAACGCAGCGGAGTGGGGCCGGCGTGAGCGTCTGGAGACGGAGAAGCTGGCGCTGGAGCGCGACAACAAGAAGCTGCGTGCGCAGATGGAGGACCTGGAGGAGCAGCTGGCGCGCAAACGCAGACAGGCTGCCTGCGCCCTGGACTCTGACCTCAAGAGCATCCAGAGCGAGCTCTTTGAGAGGAACAAGGTGAGTCCCCTGGGAGCTGCCTGGGGAGGAGCGTGGCCTGGGAAGGGGCGTGGCTGGGGGGGCGTGGCCTTGGAAGGGGCGCGGCCTATGGAGGATGCAGGAGCTTAACTAGGGCTAATCTAGGCTTTATCACGGGCAGTATTACGATATTCGCGTATACCGTGGTATTTTGGTTATACTGTAGTGTTCCAGATTGCTTTTGCAAAAACTTAAAATATCATTGACCACAATGTAATGTCTGGAAGGTATGATGGTATTAAAAATTTGATATTAGCCAGAGTTAAACCATTATTGGGGGGGGGGTGGTTCATTTTAATGAAATGAGTTTACACCCTGTGTAAACTAATTTGTGAACATTTATTTGCAGGGGGAAGGGGCTCAAGCCTCCCTAAAATAGTCCTAGCAGCATTCCTGTTTCCCTACTTTTTAGTGAATATAATATAGTTCTGTATTCATTTAATGAGCCTTTCAGTCCATAACCACATGGTGAATAAGGCCATAATCTTTCTGTGCTGAAGGATTGGAGGAGTATGGCCTGTAGTTGTCTCTGTCTGCTCGCTCTCTTTTTCTCTCTCTCTCTCTCTCTCTCTCTCTCTCTCTCATTATGTGAACGGCTGGCTTTCCTGTATGAGGGACGTAATGGGGAATTTAACTGTGTAAAAAGGGCCTTTTATGGGGTCCATTAGCCGTCGCTGCTCTTTTGGACAGTTTGTTTTGTTGGCTTCCCAGGTTTTATGGGCTGACTTCTTAAATTATCGCCGGGTGGGGTTGCGTGGTAGGGTTGGGGGGTGGGAGAGGGCTTTGTGGGCTGAGCTGGAGAGAGAGGGGTCAGCCAGCGGGCCAGACAAAGAGAAGGAAGTCCAGGTTCAGCCAAATCACTGGGCCTGCGGTGGACTGGGGGGGACAAAGTCAGCCAAAGGTCAGGGAGAGACGGGCCAGAGAGGAAGGGCAGGCTTCCCCACGGAGAGTGGGCATGACGAGCAGCAGAAGGGCCGACAGCCCCCACCGCGAGCAGATATTTCTAACCCACTGGATGCCTCTGGGGGTCAGTGTGGCGGTGGCGATGGCCGGGGGGTCGTTAATTGCCGGCGATGCTCGTCCAGTCGCGAGAGGTGAACAGGCAGACCGGTCTGCCGGCCTCGGAAAACGGATTAGGCACCGTGGCCGGTGCTGAAAATAGCCCGAAAATGAAAACAAATTGAATATCGATGAAGATGCTCAGCAGGGAGGGGGGGGGGATGTTTGCTTGCCGGCAGCCCTGCCTGCTGTCTTGGAGTTTGCCGGAATGTGTGGGGGAGGGCGGTACATCCTCCCAAGGACGTCGCGGTGACACGTCAGTCAAGCGGGTGACACTGGCGCCACCTGGGGTGTCTTCTAAATGAAGGGGGGATACAGGTGGTAGGGCAGTGGGGGCGTGGCAGGCACCCTGACCTCTCAGGTTTATTGATCTGTGAGTGAGCAGGCATGAGGATGCCACAGATGTCCTGGCACAGAGCGTAATTGTGATTGATACCGAACTGGGCTCTGTCCTGCAGTGCCAATTTGGAGAACTGGGAGCATAAATCTGGGAGTTTGTGTATCCATGGTTTTCCTAGCCTTCTTGGGACATTTTAGACTATGATTGCTATTTAAAACATCCAATCAGATTTTGTCGCATTAAAAATAATAGTCTACAATGGACGCATACCAGTGTGTGTCTGTGTGCGTGTGTGTGTGAGCACGCACTGGCAAGATACAAAAGTCACTTTCAACTGTCTGCCTCTGAACCTGCGATCACACCTTTCATTTTTACCTTGACAGATCCATACTTGGTTAATCTTAATTAATGAGTCATGTGTCATGTTGGGCAAGCAGGGGCGAGATCTCACTGGGCTGCTGCTCGCGCTGCTGTGAACCTCAGATACACTGCCCCAGATACCCCCCCCCCCCAAACTATATAACCTCATATACAAATATACAATGTACAACATGCAAAGTGTCAGAGGCTTTATGCTGAGACCGTCTCTATCAAAGCTACTTCCTCTGAGAAAGGGTCCCCTAGCTGCTTGGAGTTATAGAATTTTCTAGAAGGGTTGACTAAGGATGCTGCTGAGGCAGTCGAATTTTGTCTCTGATACTCTTGCCCTGGGGATCTCTGTGGAGCAGAAGGGCCAATTTGTAAAACTTGTGGTGCTTTTAACATTGTCCTATAATTTACCACTGCGTCATTTTACGAATCCATTATTTTTAAATTGATTGTACACAGCTGTAAGATGTAGAGCCTATGAGAAGACCTGCTCTAAAACACCCCAATTTGGGAGTTCTTCCAGCAGATACATCCTGGAAGGAGCATTCTGGATTTGGCTCTATGCCTTCCATGTTCTTATTCTCCAGAACAGTGTTTCCTAACACAGTCCTTGTGCTTCCCCTGATGGTCCACATTTTTGCTTCCTCCCAGCTCCCAACACACCAGTACCAGGTATTCGGTGTTCTTGATTGGCTGGGTGCCGGGAAAGAGCGAAAACGTGGACTGTCTGGGGTCCCAGAGGAATGGGTTTGGGAACGCTGCTCTAGAAGCTTCCTGCTTACCGTCTTGTTTCTAGTTAAAAGCGATAAGCACGCTACAAGCTAAATGGTTACTGCATACTAACAGCAATCAAAACTCATGCAAACTGCACATTTTACAGCCTGATTAGTCTCATATAGTGGTGGGCGATATGGCCATTATGTCATATCACAATATTTTTGCTTTGAATCACGATTCGTGGTTTTGTTTAGAAATCAACTAAGCTAGAAGGTGTGTATTAATGTTAATTAATTTAATCACTTAAGCAGTCATCGTGTCCTTATAAGAAGCATTGCTAGTAGCAGTATAATAATAAATGTAATTAATTATTAAGGTATGTAATATACCGCTCATATGAAAGAAAATGACTCATAGCAAAATTGCTTTTTAATGTTTTTTAATGCTAACGTTTCAAAAGTTTGTAGCACAAATGAAGGTTTATCACTTCCCGAAGTTATTATTTCTCAAATAATTTCTCTAAACTAAGCCTTTATTTAGGGTGGTAGCAAATCAGGAATTTCTCTCGCCACTGACCGTCGTGTCTCTTGGCTTGCATGTCTCGTCACTGGCATTATTGAAAGTGTACTTGATTAGTGTTAAATGAGCAGAATGTTAAGGCGTGAGCTGCAGCCTCACTCATCACTCTCTTCTCAATTTAAGTAAGTAAACTGTATGTATATAGCGCCTTTCAGAGAAGTGATGTCACAAACCGCAGAACAGGAGATAAGACGGGGAAAAAAGCCATAGTTTCTGGTCATTTTCTTAGCTTTCTTTAAATCTCTGGTCCATTGGCTAAATCCCACGTGGTTCCTGCCATCTTCCCCGCGGGTGAGAGTGTGTGCGCATGACGGGCCGGTCTGCGAGATGCTTATTCGGCTGACATCCTCCCCGGGTGTCTTGCTCTCTCTCTGTTGAATTTATCCTTTCATTTTGCTAGCGAGATAAGACGGGTGGGGATGATCAGTCACAATCCTTATCAAGCTGAAAACTTCAAAAACATTAAGGAAACAATTAGCCTCAGACGTCCTTTTTCACTGTTATGCAATATGGGAAACAGTGAAAAAGTAAATTGAGGAACTTTTTTTTTACGATTTTACGTCTAAAAGGTTTGGTTCTGGGAGACTGAGTCGGGCTGCTCCTCCACCTTGTGATTAACAGCCTACTCTCCTGAGGAGATCAGAACTGTTTAATTTTTCAGTAAGTAAATAAAGACAGACCTTGCAGCGATAATATATGGATTTGGGCTGTTTTTCTCCAGGCTTGTGCCTCGCCAGCAGCATTTATAAATCATTTCTATAGACTGCAGAATATTCCATTTTGAATTTAAAGCGTTTGTAGTGAATCTCCCTGTAACATAAGCCCTTTGATTTTTCTGATGTGTTTATATAGATTACAGAGCTGTATCTGTCAGGAATGTATCAGCTACAAATTCATGTTATAGTGTTAGCCTGTGCGGGGATGTCATATTAACCATAACTCATATCTTTTATTTATTTGTGCACTCTGATTTATTTAAGTAGCACTCGGATAACCTGAAGGTCATAGGTTCAAGTTCCAGGTTGGGAGTCTTGCTAAATGCTAATGTTGTTAAAAGCAACGTATAAGATGCTAAATGTGCATAAGACCTCTATGGTTGTCTAACGCTTTCATTTTCCATGGGGTATTTGAGCAGTGATTCTACAACATATGAAGAACGTCATATCTTACGATCGTGTTGTGGTTATTCTGCAAAGCGGGCATGAGCGAAGCAGGAGCTCAGGGCCTCTCTGGAGGTTGGGTCTTTTGGGGGGGGGGGGAGCAAGTGAAGCCCCACCCCCCCACACAGATGGCCAGGGGCGGGGCCAGTGGCAGGGACAGTTTGGGGGGGGGGGTAGCATTTCTGCAAGGTGTGCATTTGTGGGCTCGAAGAGCGTGAAGGGGGGGAACCGTCGAGACTGAACAAGCCAGCTTCCTTGTAGAGGGATTCATCCCAAGGACAGGGCGTTTCTGCCAACAAAGCCGCCCACCCCCCCACATGAAGACGACACAGGTTCACCCCAGTGGCTTAAAAATAGCCCCGTACTGTGCCTCTCAGGCCCAAAAATAAAAGATGTAAGGTCATTGTCACTGTTTGGGGATATGGCTCTGAACGTAACACCATTTTGTAATAAAACTGTTTTTGGTATGCAGGCTAATGGCCTTGACACTGAATGTGATTTTATTGCCGCACCATCTGTTTGTTACGGGTGAGCTGCGCATCTCGTTAATCCTCCTTTGCCGCTGTTCATGCTGTTGGTGTTTTTATGCCGTTATTGACCATAGTTTTGATTTGCTTGCCTGTTGGACGGCGATCCCGAGGGCATGGTGTTTCTTTTTTTTTTTTTCTTCTCCTTTTCAGATTACATACCTAAAAATTCTAAATTTCCAGCAGACTAGTATGCTGCTATGCGCAGGTGTGTGTGTGTTTGTGTGTGTGTGCGCGCGCGGGCATTCACCTGGGAAGTGTCGTGGTAAATTATGAGCTGTGCTTTTCCCAGTTGTTTAAAAGCATTGGCTGACTCACTATTCGCCGTGGTTCAGGCGAGGGCATCGCTATCACAATAGACAGGTTTATAACTGTGCATCATTTGTTTAGTTACTCTAATTGCATTTTCCCCAGGAATTTCTTCAGCAAGTGTGTGTGCCAGCAGATGTTCTGGACATTGACTGGCAGCATTGCACCACTGCATGGACTCATTAAATTTGCATTATGGAAACTGAGGGTGATGTCACAGGTTGGCTGGATGCAGGATGCGAGCTGTTTTACTGAATATAGTATAGAATGGTTTAGACCAGTGTTTCTCAATCTGGTCCTCGGGGACCCCCAGGTGGCCCATGTTTTTGCTCCCTCTCCGCTCCTTGCTAAGCAGCCCACAAGGGAGCAAAAACATGGGCAATCTGTCTGGGGGTCCCCGAGGACCAGGTTGAAAAACACTGGTTTAGATGAATAGCTGCCCCATATTGCCCACAAACATCTGGAAACTGGAGGCTGTCCATGCAGTAGGGTGCGTTCCACCTAGTTGAACAGCAGGTACCATGCTGGTTAAATCCATGCAGTGCATACCTTGGATCTGCTGTTGTACGCTATGACAAAATTACTCAACTGGAGTGACTCAGAGATGCAGGTTCTTTGAATATAAAGAAGTATATTTTGGATGAGTGTAAGCTAAGTGGCTAACTGGGATGGGGGTGGGACATGCATCGCAGTGGGTACGTGACTGGAAAGGCATCTTTAGGGCGCTGTACCTTCTGCCTTCAGGTGCGTCCACTGGAATCTCAGAGGAGAAGCTTTTGAGTCCTTCATCAAGGTGACTATAACCAGTGAAGTCTTGCTCTAGAAGAGCCATAAATCGTTACCAACCAGCGTGCAATAATTACTAATCAGAGGCAGTTCTGCTGGGCTTTGACTAATCCCCGTCAGAATGCCACGCAAGCTTGCAGTGTTTGGTGTGGGAGGGCGCTATCGAAGCACATCCCCCAGTTGTGAATGAAAATGAAATTATTCTTTTTTTTCCCCATGTGTTAGATTGCAGGTGCATTGCAATGCTTCTTTGAATATCCCTCCTTACTCTACTTTGAGACACACACACACGCACTATATATATAATCGAGCAAGGCCTGTAACCCCCGATTTGCTTATACACACACATACTATGCACATACATACATATATATGTGTGTGTGATATATATATATATATATATATATATATATATATATAATGTATGGATATGTGTATATATGTATGTATATG
>JAODKN010000021.1:22674796-22686952 GCA_026774425.1 Petrocephalus zakoni
TGTCTTACTGGATGACCCGGCATGTGATTCATGGGAGTGTTTGAGGTTTGGGTTTCGGGTTAGGGTTAGTGGTGCATGCTGGGAGTATATTCCGGGTGGGGTTCAGTTATTCCCATGAGGCTTTCTATCCCATGGAGGTTTGGGATCATCATGTTCTGCCAGTAACCCTTGGGTTAAACTAGTACTGTTGTACTGTTAAACTGATGTGATTGAACAATGTATGTTGTTTTTGGCGTTATCCTGAGATCTGGGGCGATTCTAAAGTTTTTTAAGGTAGGGGTGGGTGGGGGGGTGGTGTTAGAAGAGGGGCCGTATTTAATTTTATACAGAGAGAGCTAGCCATATCATTAGCCAATCATATGTTTTTGGTTGGTGACTGATGGGGCACTCCAGGGCCAATCGGCTTTCAGCCAGGGCCAGTGGGTCCACCCCTGTATGCATCCCTGGCTGGGCCTAGTGCAGTATACTGGGATTAGGCTGAAAGTGTATCCATTGTTATGAGCAGTATAATGGATGGAAGTGGCCAGAGTCTGACGCACATGATTGGCAGGAACCTCATAGACCCAGATTCTGGCTGCTGTCCGCTGGGGTATTCAGGGTAGAGAATTGTCCTTCGTGGTGCTGAGAGACACAGGGGGTCTTGAGAATAAGGTGCTTGAGGGTACATTCCAAGATGGAGACTCACTGGGATTATTGAAATCGAGAACCCCGTGGCTACGGGTGCGAGCCGTGAATCACGCGGTGAGTGCCTGTCAGCTGGAATGCTTGTGTGGAGGACTGGGCTGACAGCTTAGCCATTACTGTCCTCATCGCTCCGTAATCATGGCCAATCCCCCCTAATTGTGGGCCTCTCTTCCCCTCCCAGTTATGCTGTCTCTTTAAAGCTGATCTCATCCTCGCTGAAAAGCCTGGGTCCCCGAAATGGCCTTTCACATGAGAGACATCCTGGTTATCCATCCTGCTTCTCAGCCGATGCTGCTGGGACCAGTGTTCTTGTAATGGAGCCGAATGGTGGACCCTGACGCGGGGAGTTTGGTATAGCAAACTGGCCCTCTACTGCCTGTACAGTCTCCTGTCTGGCAAATGAGGAAGGATTAGACTCTGTTAGGGCTTCAGAAGTTATGACAAATACAGCTGGGCCGACGTTGTCCAAGGATGGTGCAAGTAGTATGGTCTGGGCTTTGAGCAGCATGCAAAGGCATGTGAATAGATGATAAACATTGGGCTGGAGATGGCGCAGGCCAGACATTACCGGGGAAGCCGTACATCCGGCTGATCCGGACGTCCTCACCCCTCTGTGAAGGTGGCAGTCAGTGTTGGTGCCTTAGTGTTTCTGTCTGACAGTCTTGGTGACTCCCTGTGACTTCATCGGATTTCTCCTCTCCCCTGGCCGAGTCTTTGATTGTACAGCTATGGATGAGGAGTGGGTGTGGGGGGCAGGTGGAGACTAACGCTGGTTTTGTTGACCATAGTGAACAGTCACCTTAAGGAACCACCCACTTTGTCGCACGAAGGAGGTGGAGCAGTGACAGGGGTCTGGGATCATTTACCACCTCCTGCACAGTGATACATGCGTGAGTTTGTGTTCCGTACAGCAGGGACCAATGTTTTAAAGCGCAATAATGATGTCTATTCACTATCAGGAGAATTAGTTCCTTTTGAAAGAAAAACTAGTTTGACTCAAGATATTAGAAAGGCCAAGTACTCTACAGACCCTTCCATATTCATTGCTGTTATTTAAAAATTGATTAAACAGAAGACTAAGCATTTAATTTAAACTCCCTTTTATGTACAACAGTAGATAATCTCCATGCTCTATAATTAAATGCGACAACTACAGTTAAATTTTGCGACAAATCTTTAATTTCTGAATTTATCCAGAGAATTGAGCTATTTTTGAAATATCACATGATATTCTTACTGTGTGTACAATATTCTGTTCTATGGCCACCATTTAGGACTGAACTAATACATTCAGAAAAACGCAAATTACTTATGTATAGTATAGTATAGTATAGTATAGTATAATACTGCTGAAATTCTAGTGAACTGAGGATAATTAGTCATTTTCTCCAGGGGTCCTCCTCTTATTTTTTTGCACTTTGGCCTGGCTCCCCTGCCCTGCTGTGGTTACTAGCCCTGTAGAAAATTCTCCGCATTCCTGGCTGCAGAACATGTCGTGTGTGTGTGTGGGGGGGGGGTCTGTTTTGTCACTGAGAGTGGGCTCAGGTCACATTCAGCCAGCTGACATAAAGCTGACATGCCTCATCTGTTTTACTACCCAAATGTTTTACATAAGGAAAAAGAGGGGGGAACAAAGGGGGAAAAAACCTTTTTTGGGTCAGTTGTCTTTAGAAGTCTACGCTTCCGGGGGGTTTGGAAGTCTAAGCTCCGGAGTTTGTGTGATGCTTTTAACCTTTCGTGCCAGCTATCATTTGGACTGCCAGCCTCGTTTTCTGTTTGCCCGCTGGCCAATGAGATCCAGCGCTCACCTCTGCGTAAAGGTCACTGGGCAGAGTGATCCTGTCATTTCTGACTGTGAATACTGCTCTGCATTCCGTCCTGAGAATCCTTCCGTCTGTCCCGCCTTCTTCCGTGCAGCTTCTCATTGTTTTCTGCTATGACTATACCAGCTGGCGCTCAGGTGGTCTGAGGGGGTCTGTGTGGCATCCATTTGGCAGGGGAAGACCCTGTCCCCCAATTAATTAAACTCTTACTTCATTAAATTTCCATGGTCTTTCTTTGATGATGTTTCCAAGGGCCCCGGCGAACGTGACCTTTGGATGGCCTTCGTCAGACGTAGCCTGAGGTAAATGCAGAGCAGTATAACAGCAGGTGAGGACCATCCTCTGGCCCTTTGTGGCCCCCGTTTCCAGGGGAACGGGGCTGCATACCTGCACAGAGTTATCTTAAAGGGCTAAAATATGCTTCTTTTTTAGGGTGGTTCACAGCAAGCCAGAGCCCATGGCCTGATTAGCATGGCCTAGAAACGGCCCCGTGTACTAGACCTACACTTCATGTGACCCGCCCCATCCCTCTTTTACGCTCTCCGTGCATTACTGGCATGAGGAGGATTTCTGTTATTACTACAGCAAAACATGACATGGCATAAATGCATAAACACAGACTTTCAACATGAAAAACAAAATGCTCAATAAGAAGTAATAATATAAACATGGACAGATATCCGTGACGATGGCTGCATTGTAAAGTGGTTCTGCTTTCTAAACTCCTTTCTAAACCGCACTTGGTCATCGTTATTAGCCATCGACTATAGCTATATCCAGCAATCCACCATGTACGTGTGATAGCTGTGACTTCCTGTAACTTCTTGTTTGGGGCCTGTGATGGTCAGCCCTTAGTCTGGCCTGCAGGGGGGGTGGGGGTTGTGTACTTTGTGTACCTTGAGGCCCTTCACGTTGCCCTCACAAGGTGTTGACGTCGTCAGAGTTTTACTCTTGACTAGTGGCACTGCTGCTACCCTGATGCAAAATTTTTCCCTTTTGGCCTAGAGAACAAATGAGATTAGGAATCCTATGGGATGCTGGTCTAGTTCCTAGTTGTGTATTTTGGCCATTGCTGTGACTCCATTTCTCTGACTGGCCCCAGACGAAAATGGTGTGGGTTGTAGCCCAGAAGTATGAGGTTTATGTGTACCTCTCTGGCAGTGACAAATGAAGGGGAGATTCGTAGCTGATGTGGGATGTTCTGATGGGTTGGGGGAAGGAGGTGGACACTGATGGATTGTTCCATTGCACAGTGTGATGCTCAGCAAAATAGTTGTTCCATGTGGTACAGCATAGCCTCAGTGGTGGTCCTCCTTGGAGGAAACCCCTAAAAATCATCCCCTACCTTCTCAAGGAAAGCTCTTGGGCAACTTTGGCAATTTGCCGATCTCCAGCTTAGACCCGCAAAGAGCGCGGCAGAGTGGCCGTCTGTGGGCACGCAGCGGTCAGCGGGGGGGCGGTGTCCTGAGCATCAGTGCGTCGTGACTTACAGGATATGACACGGTGGCACACCTACCGCGGTGACGGGAAGTTGCTGTGGAACATGACCTGTCAGGGAGAGCGAGGTGGATGCCCTGCTCAGAATGGATGTTGTCGCTGCTGAAGTTTTTAAGGTGGGGGGAGGCGCTGCATTGTAAAAACAGCATGATGTGCTGTCTGTTTTGATAAGATCCTTCATGTGGTGAGGGGGACTTCTTTGCTCTGCTACGTGCTAACAATACCAAATAGCAGAACCTTGTTATTCCTATAAAACCAGCCTAATTTATTGAGTACAGGTGAAGTAATGAAGGTTTGATGCGTGAAATAAATGAAAGCCATCCTTATGAATAAGGCTGAATTTGGGGGGGGGGGGTGGAGCTAAAGTAATTGTTGGGGCCCTATTTACATTATGAAATGCTGTTGAAAGCAGCAGAAAAAAATTGGGGCCTTCTACAACTTGGGCTAAAGCCCAGATTGGTCCGTGCAGAAGACCGACCTCGCCCGTTTATATAAACCCTCCGGAAGATGTGTGATATGAATCGTCACGCCCGCTCTGGCCTCTGATCTCCCACCAGGAGCTGGCAGACATGCGACACGTCCACTCCAAGCTGAAGAAGCAGTATCAGGAGAAGACTGCGGAACTGGCCCACGCCAACCGGCGCGTGGAGCAGCATGAGGCTGAGGTGAAGAAGCTCCGGCTGAGGGTGGAGGAGCTGAAGAAGGAGCTGGGCCAGGCGGAGGACGAGGTTGGCCATTAGCGGGGTCGTAGGTCGCCGGTGGGCACGGGCCGACAGCGCGGCTGGGGAATGTGTGGGCGCTCGCCCCATTGATCCCCTAATTGGCCGGCTCGCCTGCTGGGGGTGGGAGGTGGGAGGGGCTCTGACCTGCATGTGCTGGCACCAGAATCATACTGGAGGTTTTGCAGCTAATGAACTGCATCTCGCGCTGTCACTTTTCTGTGTGCCGGTCGCTCGATTTCTGGGAGGGTTTCTCCAAAAACGGGGAATTCGGCCTTGGGCTTTTTTGCCATTCTTTGACCAATTCAAGGTTCTCCAGATCTTTGTCTGTACTGCAGAATGTGATGATTACTGGTCTTATTTCCTAGACTCCTAAATTTGCCACATGCCTCTGGCAGACAATTTTTACGTACGAAAAAAGATGCTTTGCTGATAGCGCCGATGAAATGGTTACACCGATGAAATGGTTACCGCGAGTTACCGCCTCCCTGCGTTTCGGGGTGCTCTCTGAGCAGCTAGCTCACCCTCTGCTCACCTCCTCTTTCAGCTGGATGAAGCTCATAACCAGACACGCAAGCTGCAGAGGTCTCTGGATGAACAGGTGGAGCAGTCGGAGAACCTGCAGGTGCAGCTTGAGCATCTGCAGTCCAGGTCAGTGCAGCCATTTCACAAGCAGAACCCCCCCCCCGGGAGTTCGGTAGAGGCCCTGGTTTGCTGACCTTTAGGTCAGCGTGTGTGGTTTAGTACCTGTGCCTTTAACCTGATGGCTGCTGGAATACTTCCAATTACAAAAATACTTTGAGCAAAAGTGCTGAGTAATGTAGTAGTCAAGAGTTTGCATATAAAAATATGTATACAGTATTTACAATCCCCCTCTACCAAGCTCCAATAGTGAATGTATGGTATTCTAAGGAAATATACAGGTAATATAGTTTACTATTACAAAATGCAACATTTAATAACTAATGATAATTAATTTTATTTTAATAATTTACTTATTTAATTTAATATTCCACATATAATTTGACTTGTTTTGCCAGATTTTAAATACGAATCATTACATGCTATTGTAATTCATAGCAGCTTATCAATTAATTCTATGATCTTTTAAAATGCCTTTTTATAGTTTTTGAGGTACTTCCTGATTTCAAATGGGAGAGCGTATATAAAGTCTTATCTGCAACAGTCTGTTTAATCTGAAACTACCTATTGATGCGAAGTTTAGTCTATTGATTGATGTACTTTTCTAAGGCCAGTGGAACAAATGGATGTATATTAGATGGAATGTGAATCCCAAAGATATTATAGGTATTATAGATTTGTGTCATCCCCTGGTCTTTTAATCTATTTGATATATCACAAACACACAAAGCATACACACTTCAAATTCTCTGTCTTTTATGGGTAACTGGGCAAACTGTACATTGCAGTATAAAGGTTACAGTGAAACTCACTAATGAATTGCCTGTTTAACGTGTAATAGAGTAACGTGACAAATCTAAATTCCCCCCGAGCCAAGTGTGCATAATGAAAGGACAGGCTGGGGTCCCTTTGCCACATTTCTCTCATGTTTTACTGGTTTTCCTCGATTTTTACTCCATTTTCCTCCTTCCATCCAAAAACATGCAGAAAGGTAAATCAGGGTTTCTAAATTGTCCATATTGTATGATTGTGTGTGTGTGTGTGTGTGTGTGTGTGTGTGTGTGTGTGTGGGTGGACATATTTATATTATGTTGTGGGGACCCAATGTTTTCTTCTACCTTGTGGGGACATTTTTTGGGCCCCATAAGGATAACCTCAATTTTATAAAAATCTATGTCTGCAATCAAAAAACTAAAAATGCCAAAAGTCTCATAATTTGTTTGGTTACTTATGGTTAAGGTTAGGGCTGGGTAGGGGTTAAGGGTTTCATAGTTGGGATCAGGGTTATGCCCATAGGAATGAATGGAAAATCCCCATAAAGACATGAATATAAACATGCCTTTGCTCTCTCTCCTGTCGCTACCATTTTGGACTGAATCTGCATAGCACCAACCTTATTGTCTGAAAAATTAATAATCTTATGTGCAAAACAAAGGTGTCAGGTAACAATAAATGTGTAAAAGGCCACAGTCAACCCCATCACTACTGAAAACCCCATCCTGTTTGTAATGAAGTAAAGGATGGCCCTGAAGTAGATTTACTTGTGTTTATTAAAGAATCAAACAGTTCACACGTTAAATTCATAATGCACATTTTCTGCCATAGAGAGTTTTAGCGATCCGAAAAATAGGAAGCATAAGGGCGAGAGCCGGAACATATAATCCCTATGCAAACACCGTACACGGGTACGGTCTAACGGTAAGCCTGCTTTTGTGGTTCCTATGTAGCCCGTGTAATGTGACAGGCAAGCTGGCGTGTTTGATCTCACTGCCACAGGTCCCCCTACAGTCAGCGTTATGTCGTTAGTGCTGGCAGCCAATTGCAAGCTTCCTCTGCTCGCGGCTGGCCACTGAACAGCCTGTTACCATAGTAACAGAGCGAGTTGGTCCCACCCTTAAGCAGTGGAGAATGCGGGTGTAAGCCCTCTGGAACAATGCCACCCCTTCCAACGTGTGAGAAATTCAACCTTCGCTTCCTGGCAGATCTATTATAATTGAGTCCTGGGATTTTGGAAATGAGCTTTTTGGTTGGCTTCTTTACAATAAAGATTAAATATTGAGTAATATGGGGAAATTATTACCGTGGTGGAATTTAAGTAAATGGTCAGAAGTTGAATCAGTCTTTTAAAAGAAGCCTTTTGATTTGGGATCTTTCTTTGATGCTCAGCAGTACTGAATTTTCTTTGCACACTGCAGCTCCTTGCTGCTGTATGTTCAGATGGGTTGCCAGTCCCATGCTGATCCCAGACTAGTCTACAGTGTTGTGCTCTGGGGGGGCACTGCACAGCCTACCATTTTCTCCCCTCTGCTGCCTCTCCATCTGGGATGATGTAGTCCAGGCTTTGAGATGCAGTTGTTATTGCTGCTCGGATGCCCCATTCTAACCCACACACGGGTGTTCTGATTGGCTGAATGAGGAACGCGGCGGTCGTCTGGGCCATTCAGATTGCAGGGTTGAGTCCCTGCTGATGTTGCCACATCACTCTATAGCTCATTGCCTTTAATGGCTTCTCCACAATCACAATTCGCCATTGTGCTGTTGCATGTTCCTTTGCGTTATGGCGCTTGTACACACAGCTAGGTAGATAGGTTACCATAACAACCAAGAAGTGGAGTAGTACTGAGTGAGGCGGATGCTGATAGACCCCTCAGCATCACCCTCTAGCCAGGGGGCTCGGCATGACGACGCTGGTGATGGCTCCGTGTGAGTGAAAGGGGGTGTTTGACAAGGCCACCCCCCCCATGTTTAGCTGGGTCCCCATTTTGTTGTGGCTCCCCCCATGCATGGTATAGCAATTAGAAAATTACGTATGTCAAAAGTCTTCTATTTTGCTGAGCTACTTACGGCTAAGGCTGGGTAGGGCTTAAAGTTGTCATTGTTGGGATTGGGGCGTTTCCCATATAAATGAATGGACTGCCACCATAAAGATATGAATACAAACGTATGTATGTGTCATCTGTGGTTGCGTCTAGGGAAGAAAGGTCCTGGGGGAGTGTGTGTTTGTCTTTTTACTCCTTTGCAGACAGGACTATGCTATTACTGCATCTGAAGATTTTACTGCCCTTCTTATTGCAGGCATAAAAGGAGCACGTGCTTTACAGTCTTCTCTCCAGTCTATAACCGTAAAGTTGATTTAAAAATCAATAGACGCAATAGACCCTGGTTGGTTGTGTTGGAATGGAGTCCCTTTGGTCCATCGTTGTGGGCTCCTGTGTCTCTTGGAGACTTTGATCTTCAGGCCTCTTCCTCATGTGTGTCAGAAAAACACATGTGCGCACACACTTGTGCCTAGTGACCACAGTGAGCTTGGCAGCTGTACCTTGAAGATTAAAGACCCCTGTCGGCCAATAATGTCGCGTTAGCCCTCTTATATCCTGGGCCTTCACAGCTATCGCTATAAATTTCTCCCCTCGCCACCACGTCAGGCCTCGGCGAGGTGCTTAAAATCCCTCGGGGGTGTAATATTTACAGCTCGGTTTATAGAATGTATAACAAGGACAGTAAAAACACAGCATCTCTAGGGGGCTGGAGGCTCCAGACTTGTGCAAATACCTTCCGGCTGTGTTTTCCTGAGAGTCAGGTGTCTGCCACACGGGCATTGCCTGATGTGCAGCATGGGAAAGTGAAACTAAACCATCTCCAGCTTTCTACAGATTTTTTTTTCTTTTGGCTTAGTTCCCCCCCCCCAATCCCTGTGGCATAAGTGGCATTAACTCATCTCGGAATGACTGCTAACATCCTTAATGATGCTGTGAGAAGTTGCCTTTGCTGACTAGGTCAGACGTTTGGCTTTGAATGTGCAATGGGTGCGCCACTGAGAGAGGACTGAGCTACATTTATGAGGGCCTGGAGATTCACAGAAAGACATGCATAGAAGCTAAGGTCTGAGAATCGTGAGGCGTGAGCAGGTCCTCACGGCCGGCTCTGCACTGCTGACTGCCAGTAGCATAGGATCCAGTTAATCCATCTTCATTCGCTTGGACAGGTGTAAACTCCCCCCCCCCCCCCCCCCCATT
This sequence comes from Petrocephalus zakoni, assembly GCA_026774425.1. Lineage (NCBI taxonomy): Eukaryota > Metazoa > Chordata > Actinopteri > Osteoglossiformes > Mormyridae > Petrocephalus > Petrocephalus zakoni. The sequence goes on from JAODKN010000021.1 coordinate 22,684,178, forward strand.
ACTGGTTGGGGGGGTTCCATCAGCAGTCTGCAAGCAAAGAATTGACAAAGGTCCTGAGCACAACCTCCCAGTTAACTGCAGAAATCTTTCCCTCGTATATCTTAGGCATATATCTTTGTAGTTTACCATATTCTGTTATCTGCTGATATTTTAGCCAAGTAGGTGTAATAGTGTTGTCCTAGTGACTATACCAGGTTATTTTCTGTGGATCATTGTGAAGAACCAACACAGAGGGGGCTATGGCAGCGTGTGCGGGCACAGTTTAGCAGACGAGTATCACCACACGGAACCAAAGATGTGTTCTTTTCTGCAGCAGATTTATGGGCACTCACCTTAATGTGACCCAGCTGAGCGTTTAGGTCCAATCTAAAAGCTTTTAGAGAAAGTGGGTGGCTCTGGTCAGAATGCCATTACGTGCAATTTAGTGCCATTAAAACTCTCGTCAGTTCGTCCCTGCTGGGGGTGCGATCTGGTTCCTGTCAGTACCAGGAATGACAAGAATTTTCCGGATCCTGTACAAAAGTTCCGGTAACATTCGCATCGTAAGTCAAATGTGTCATGTTGTAGCTGTGAGCGTTACAGGGTCAGGAGGATCTGCGAGTAAACCCGCTCAGTGACGGCCCATCTTACCTATAGCCTTGGACATAATGCTTGTGGAATGTGTCGAATTTACTGTATTATTAAAAACTCCTTCAATAAAAGCAAAAAAAAAGGAACAGTGTAGTTGTACAGGTCTATTTTCTGGAGCAGTGTTTCTGCTGTCCGCATACCTGGACCAGATATTTGGTGTCCTTGTTTGGTTGGGAGCTGATAGGGAGCAAAAATGTGGACTGACTGGGGGTCCCTAAGGACTGGGTTGAGAAATACTGCTCTAGAGGAACAGAGCTGACTCTCCTTCCTTTGGCTGTCAGTATTTTTACGTTTTTTTTTCCTCCCCTCCTTCACTAATCAGCAGTTAGCATGCATGCTCACACTTCCCAGTGACTGGCCCTCCTCTCTGCCCCCCTTCCAGTGAGGACGGGTGTGAAATGAGGAAAGCTTCGCCATTTTCGTAATTAATCTGCATTCCTTCTGATGGCTGACAAATGTACTGAGCTGTGATTTTAGACAGCTGCTGCTGCTTGAACACATTTCCGGCAGATTAAGCCGTCGTCACCTACTGGAGTGAAACTGCAGAACGAGGTGGCCGGTGGGTGACTCGGGTGGAGAGCTCGCAGGTTTAAGACGCTAACTGCACTCACTTCCATTTTCCGCTTATCATTTAATTACCCCGCCAGCTGACAGATTGCCTGCGCATACATTTACACGAATGCATCCTTGAATTCTGATACGCTGACGAATATTTACCTCTGGCTTAATTTCAGCGATTCATAAATTATGGCAGCTTTTCATAATTTCACTGGTGCTGTACTCAACCCCATAGTAACCTTTATTGTGTTAGCAAGCATTCAAATGTACAGAAAGACATCCGATAGAGAGACGGGGACCTGCTGACTATATTACAGGTGAAAGATGGATTGCACTGTTTCATAAATGTCTCATTTACTAGTTCTCCAAGACGGAAAGTGTCATGGACTTGCCATGTATTAGAAGGCCTGTCATGTACATTGTGACAATGTACAATCATCTCTGCCATCTAATCGTGGATTATTGTTTTGCAGACCAATGCACTGCTGGTTTATCTTTCCCTTTCTTTCAATTTCCATTATCCAAGATTTAGGTCAGTCTATATTGTTGTTTTCCTTGATTTAGGCTGAAGTTAAAGCCCTGCATTTTTTGTATATTATGCAGATTGTGTTTCTAAGGCTCTTAAATAGCACATTGAATAATACTACCCCTCTTGGCTGTATACATATACTTTTGTCCTGGGTGACTTTCCTGCAGTATATGGAATGCTCTAACAGAACAACAGTTCAAGTGTTCTAAACTGATTAAAGCCAAATGCATAATGTTTAAAGATGATTCAAGACAATGCAGCTAGAATGAGAGCAGAGCGCCGCCTTTCTAAGACCCTGGGAAATGGGGGTTCTGTGCTCTGACAGTGGTTGGCGCAGGACCTCCCTCTCCAGGAGGGTGAGATTAGTGGGCCACTCGCATGAGGACTGGAACAGGCTAAAGAGCAGGCAGACAGATGGCCAACCCTAAAGAAACACGGGGTGCAGACAGAGTTTCAGGATGAGGATTAAGTTATGGAGCCGTTCAGTCTCCCAGCCCCCAGCCACGGATGTCTGCTGGTATATCCTTGAGAGTGAGATATTTCTGTCTGATTCAACTCTCTCCCTGTCTCTCTCTCTCTCTCTCTCTCTCTCTCTCTCTCTCTCTCTCTCTCCCTCCTGCTTCCGTTCCCCAGACTGCGGCGCCAGCAAAACCCAGGCCTGTTTGGGAAGATGCGCTCGTCCCGGTTCGGCTCAGAGAACCCAGAAGCACCTGCCAGTGACCCCGACGAGGAGGAGGAGGGGGAGCTGCAGATAGAGATCCCTTGAGTGTCGACGCCGAGACCCTCCCACTGCGTTGGCCTGTCTCGTCACATCGAAGAAGTCCATGGATAAACACACAGTCAGTCGGCAACCAAGACTGCAGAGAGTGTGGAAAGTCACGTCCAGTAGGTGTGGCTCCGTGTGGACCGGAGCTGTAGATTCGAGACCACAAATGTCTGCTTGTTGTTCTGGCTCACTGCCCGAGGACACCGATCCAAAACACCCTCTCCTCATCCTCTCAGGACCGGGGGGGGGGGGGGGGGGGGGGGGGGGGGGGGGGGGGGGGGGGGGGGGGGGG
>JAODKN010000021.1:22687052-22701456 GCA_026774425.1 Petrocephalus zakoni
ACCCGCCCCCCACTGACAAATGACCACAGTCCCAAAAATGTTGCTCTACTGTTGTGGAACCGAAATGTCAAGGACATTAGAAGAGGAGTGTGTTATGTATTGCTGGTATCTGCAAACAAGAGGCTAAGGTGCTCTGGAGTTCTCTATCCTTTCCTTCCAGTTGGGTTACTCAGCACCAACACCAATCTAGAATAAACCATCCATAAAAAGCAATAAGAACAGTTTACTTCCACCAGCTTCATTGGAACAGTGTAGTTAGGACCAAGCCATTTGTGATGGTTATATTTGAGATTATTTATCTTTTTTATTGAATTGTATTACAGTGTTTTGTATTATGCTTTATACAGTACCAGTCAAAAGTTTGGACTTGCCTACTTATGTTTTTGCTTATGTTATTCATCGTACAGTAAAAGGCCTCATAGCAATGCAGTAATTACCAAATATTGCAACGACCAAGAGAAGTATTAATTTTGTTACATTTTCAACCCTTCCAAGTAGCCCCTCGTTTACTTTGATGACAGCAGACTCTTGGCCTTCTTTCAGCCAGCTTCCAGATGTTGCCGGCTGGGATTCTTCTCCAACGGTCCTGAAGTGGTTTCCACACGTTCAGTTGGCTACCTTGCTCTTACTCTTCGGTCCAAATCAACCCACACCATTTCTTTGGAGTTTTTGTCGAGGGTATTGTCGGGAGCCTGGTCGTCCGCCACAGCACTCCATCTTTTTTCCTTGTTCATAAGAGAAATCCGTACTTGCATAACCTTAAGGCGTGCTTAGGGTCATTAGCTTGTCGACAAACAAGTGATTTTCAGTAGGCATGTTCAGACATTTGACTGGCATTGTTGCTGCTGTATGTTATTAGCTGCATGTCTGTGTGTTTCCCAGAGTCTCGTGCTCCTCGTCCTGTGTTTACAGAGAGGTCTTGTATCTTTGAATTCCATTATCAGAATTTAGGTACATTGAAATATGCTTTCCTTTTCTGAATGAAGATTCTGGAACGTTTGAGTGTGCGCGCACATGCTCTGCTTGGAGGGGCCGTGGGTCACTGCTAGCACGTGAGAGCCGTTACCATGGAGATCGCGGCGAAAACCAAGGACAAGCAACCTTGAGAAAGTAAATGCTTGGTGTTTTTGGTGGTGCTGGTCCTAGTAGTTCTTTTATATGCTTTTAGTCATGAAAAAATACACCAGTGTTATTTATGGGAAAATGTTCAAAATAAAAAAAAAAAAAATAAAAATCTGACCTGATGAGTCTCAGCTGATACTGAATGTTGTATTTGAGCATCCTGGTGATGCCTTTCATTGTGGATAACATGTTTCCTTTACCAGTCGGTGTGAAAAACCTTTATGCAGTATTGGTCAGCAGCAGATCTTTACCATCAGGCTCACCTACCAGAAGCGGCCAAGCTGTAGAGTTGTTGCTCCTGCCTTAATATTTTGATACATTTTGCTTATGAAAACAGTGATTCGTACTTGGCTTCTCTAGGCCTTCAGAACACCTGAAGTCTGGGGGACTTTAAACATCGGAACTCACCACATAGTGAAGGATTTTTTCAGATCCGTTATGAAGGAATAGGAAAACAAACAGTTTCTGTAATGAATGCTATGAAGCTGGTTATTTCTTGCTGATATTACTATCCTTGGGCCTTCCGTCTTTGGGAAACATCCCACAGAGACGGAAATGAAGGGGACAGCCAACGTTCCTTTGCTGTGCGAAGTGCATTCTTCTGTCTGTTGTCTTTATTTATGTGCCAATGTTAGCTTTTGTTCCCTCCAATGTGTCAGTGGACGCTGTTTCTCTTTGTATCTTACCTACCACTACAAAATAAAGCAAACCACTAATCACTGTACCTGATCAGCTCGCATATTGCAAATGTATGTTTTTAAGGTTTAATTCCAGTTAACGGAGTAATATTCCTGGAATGTAACTGTGATGTTGTTGTAACGAACGTCTTAGTGCAACGAGTTGGCCCAAATGGAGTTTAATGTATTCTACACCAGTGTTTCCCACCCAGTTCTCTGGGACCCCAGACGGTCCATGTTTTTGCTCCCTCCCAGCTCCCAACACACCTGTACCAGGTATTTGGTGTTGATTGGTTGGTAGCTTGGAGAGAGCAAAAATATGACCAGTCTGAGGGTCCCCATCGATTAGGTTGAGAGACTCTTCTGCACTGTTGCGTTATATTTTGTGCATGTCGTGTAGTGTTTTGCCCAAAAATGAGTCTTTGACTCTTCACCTCTAAATGGTTACCTCCCAAAGTGCACCAGTTTTAACCAAAAAAAAAAAGCTTTTCATTTGTGAAGTGAATAAAGTTTTAATGACAGCTATAAGATGGATGTAGGATTTGTGGAATCGGGTGAGGTACTGTTAATGGTCATTGTATAAAACTCTGTCTGTCAGTTCCACCGGTCTCTCATTCCATTTATAAGGGTCCATGGTGTTTTCTGTCCTCGTTGTCAGACATCCATTATAACCTTTATGATACACCTGAAGTAGATGGTCCTTCATAAGAATTTCGTTTTAGGCTGGTGCTTTAAGTCAAAAATATGTGTACTGTTGTTTGAGTGATCCTATCGGATTTCATGGAGGAATCTTTTTGAACTGTGTGATTTTAGTTATATGTGATATGTTTACTTCTCTGAATACTTGTGCTGTCAAACTGAATATTGTTGTCAGCAAAACGCCCCCCAGTCTTAACTGTTCCGGGTCCAGTAATGAACACCATGCTCATGCATGATGAAGAGACGGCAACATTGTGATTTCTTTCGTATTAAATTTTCTAAGAAATGTATAGTCGTTTGCTGATTGTGTTATTGGTGGTCCCACTAAGCATCCTTAATTAGTAATGCTACGGAATTCTTGGGGGTGGGTGGGGGCTTCTGACGAGGGAGATCTCTTTTTTGCAGTTAGTGTGACCATTGCTGATGCTGAAGTTTACTGTGGCAATATAAATGTTGGAAATTACTCTCTGATGCATCTTAACTAATGTAGCGCACCCCTGGCTAATGTAGTGTGTTCCAGTACCCCACCGGAGGACATTAGCGAGGTTGGCTTGGAACACAGACCCTGAAAATTTCATCCCAGAACGGGTCCCAGCAAGCTTCTGACTAGGTCCGCACCAGCTGTGCACAGGCTATACGCTAACATAAAAACACACACCCCGAAGAGCTGTCCATCGTCACCTTTCATCAGATTTACTGTCCGTGCTTAAAATGCATCATCGGCAGTCCCACGCCGCAGTGTATTACAGCCTTCGCAGCACTTAAGTGCACCTTAGAACTCGCCTTTCAAGGTGCTCTCCTCTTCCTGTCCATCAGCGCAGAGTCATCCACCTACATTTTCTCTCCGTCCATCAAACTAAAGTCATTATCGCGAACTTCTCTCTGTCCAAGATTGCAACAATCCAAGCAGTCAGAACTTGTTACGACGATGATGGATGGGTAAATAATGACGAAATGGACCAAAAATTAATAAATGAATGGAAGAAATAATTGCTTGAGTAACTCCACCCACCCATTATGTCAGTAACCCGCTGTCTTAATCTGATTTGCAGGCTTCCTTACCTGTCATCTGAAAGGCATTGTATGGTTGAGCAGAAAGCTCTCACTAAGGGCTCTGCTAAGTGCTGTAGACAAGCGACAGGAGTGACCTGGTTATTTGAGTGGAGAAAGGAATTAATGAGGTTTCTACTTCCGGGGTGGGGGGGGGTGCTGCTCACTGCCCGACCCTTCGTGGGTCTTCTGGTCAAAACGACTTCCCAGGAAAGCCGGGCTGCATTTCTGTAAGGGGTTTAACTGTAAGTACTTTGAAACAATGTTGACTTTTAAAACTTTGTACGAAGTCAGGAGGGAAAAGTGCCCTGAAGTGAAAGTGGACCTAAGGTATGCCACGTAGGAGGCAGCATGGTTTGAGGCTGGTTTAAATATTTTTCAAAGTCCTACTTTTTCTGAATGCCATAATAGAAGTATTTCTCAGAAGAAAAAGTAGCCAAAGCTTGCGGTCTTGGGCAGCTGCTAGCTATTCGGGGTTAATCCCATCATTGATTTTCTACACTAGGAAACCTCGTTTTGTCAGCCATGAGCAATTTAGACCGAGATCACACCTGCGTGGTATCATGTGTTCCACAGCACTGGGGAGCCAGCCTAGGTGTTTCATCTTTAAATGTTTGCACAGATAAAGTGGTCTTGGAGTGAAGTAATGTTGACTTTTGTACTGAATACGGGACATGAGAAAGACCCCACACAAGGGCTGCTTGATTATGGCAGAAATCATAATCACGATTACTCTTTGTTCAGGATTGCGATCACGATGATTTTAATGTGATTAATCATAGACTTTGGAAATATCATGCATTTATTGAACTTAAATAGGGCTTTGTCTTTTTCATTGAACTCTAATTGTAATTCAATTGGCCTGGACACAGGTGTGCCTGATTTATAACAGAAGACAAACATGGGAACGTTGCTGAAAAGCAAAATGTGGTACAATTATTGTTTTTTTTCTGGAATGTTTTGTTTTGATAATCAGTGGAAGCCAAAATTCGATTAACCGCCCAGCCCTAGTCCAGCCTATGCTATGGCTGCCCCTGCTTGTTTCTGAGTGTGGCCAGGACTCCTCTGTGCGAGTGACCCTGCAGGGCCCCGTGTGTCCCCACATGTCAGCACCGAGTGACCCTGCAGGGCCCCGTGTGTTCCCACATGTCAGCACCGTGTGACCCTGCAGGGCCCCGTGTGACCCTGCAGGGCCCCGTGTGTCCCCACATGTCAGCACTGAGTGACCCTGCAGGGCCCCGTGTGTCCCCACATGTCAGCACCGTGTGACCCTGCAGGGCCCTGTGTCCCCACATGTCAGCACCGAGTGACCCTGCAGGGCCCCGTGTGTCCCTACATGTCAGCACTGAGTGACCCTGCTTGGCCCCGTGTGTCCCTACATGTCAGCACCGAGTGACGCTGCAGGGCCCCGTGTGTCCCTACATGTCAGCACCGAGTGACCCTGCAGGGCCCCGTGTGTCCCCACATGTCAGCACCGAGTGACTCTGCAGGGCCCCGTGTGTCCCTACATGTCAGCACCATGCCAAACCGCTTCTGCTCCCTCTTCTGGCTCCCCGTCCTTCTTCCATTCCCCTTGGTTGTTCCAGATGTTGAACATTAGCATTAACGACAGTGAGCGCGTTCCTTCCAGCTAAATACACAGTGAGTTTGCACTGCAGAGTAGATTGTCCTCACTGCACACTGCTGCTGCAGTGACAGGAAAAGGGGGGGTAGTCCGAGATAGTAAGGTGACGTCCTTCACTGGAGGGGAAACAAACTGCAATATCTCTCCTGCACACTGGAACTTTGCGCTCTTATAGAGCTGCTCTTCACATCCAAACCCCCTCCCCCATTCTTGACATTCTTAAGTTATAATGTGGTAAGAGCTGACTGCAGCCTAAAGCTGATTGGCCCCCGGAGTGACCCCTCACCTGTCACTTACCGATTCAAAAGATATCATTGGCTAATGTAAAGGTTGGCCCCTCCATATGAATTATCTCATCTAACGCCCTCATCTTCAAAAGAAAAAAGCTTACAACGGCCCCAAATAAGATCTTCATTGAATTTATTTAATATTGCTTGGGGGGGGGGGCTTGTCTCCAACAGCGTTACAAAAATACTTCCCAGCACAATAGTCCTGCCATAAATCAATGAATTAATTTAAGAAGTATGTAGTGGAGTGGAGGTAGTACAAGTCTGGTAGAAGCCTGCTTTAATGGGCCAATCCTCAGTGCTTTGCATTGAAGGAGAGGTTACACGTACTATAGTCTATCAGGATTGTTCTACTGTCAGCAAAATTAATGCTCTTCATTGATTAAGCAATCACTATAGAAATGCACTAAGCTCTTCAATAATACTCAAGGGGTAATATGGGGTGAGCTTGCATTTGTGGCTACATCTACTCCTCAGAATGTGTATTTGGTGAATAAATTGCCTGGAGGATTATAGCACTGTGCACACCCAACCCAGGTAACAGAGACGCGTTAGAAATGACCTCCCCCGCAGCACTGACAGCGGAGCAGTACATGATGAGCACCTAAGGTCCTTCCTGAAATCAGGAATACTTTTTCAACACTGAAAGGTGAGAATGCACCTTAATAGGCTGCAACACAGGCTTTTAGATTGAAACCAAGAGAGTGATTTCAATCTAGCGGTATAGGGTTAAGAGAGAGGTGGTCAGTGGAAGGTTGGGGTTATGAGGGGCCCCCCTACTAGAAGTCGAGTTCAAACTGTTCTAAGCTGGAGTGTGATAAATCACCACCCCCCCACCCACCCAAATAGGTCAAGGCTTTTTCTGCTGGGGAAGTTATCCGGACTAGGTCGGCTTCAGAGGCAGGGCAGTACGGAGCACGTAATAGTTTTTATCAAGATAATTTATCTTGGAATTGCTACAGTTTTTATAAGAGTTATCAAGCAAAGTGAGAAATCATTTTAAAAACCATTTCTATGTAACCAGAAATGTTTAATATAATTGAAATAAAACTACTGTTGGTATTTAAAGACCCCCTCCATTTGATGCAAGCCCACATCAAAGACAGTTAGACACCCTGACTGATGTGCACAAAAGAAATTCAACAAAGAAATTCAGCAAAAATTTCAGAAAGGGGGTGCGTGATAATTTAAGGGTCAGTCAGGGGTGTTGCTAAGATCTTAAGATATCCAGGGGAACCTAATCTGACAGAGGGTTTTCAAACTGAGAATTAGCTTTATTGAATCAGCTTTATTAGCCAGGATGTTTCTACATACAAGGAATTTCTGCTTTTTGTGCTCTTAATGTATTTTCACAGAACAGACAAAACAAGACTAAAAACTAAAAAATGTATAAACTACAATAAAGACTTAAGCCAAATAGCACAAATATGCTGGTTATTGTATGTACATGGTGTTAACAGATTTAGTGCACAAGTATTGTCTTTGATGCTGTATTACTGCTTTGAGTGTTCATCAGAACACTGTCCATGCACATGGTTGTTTTGGTCTGCGGTGCTCTGTAGCATTTCCCAGAGGGGAAGTGTTTGAACAGGTTGTGATTTTACCTGCCAGTCTCCTGACTCTGGACATGTGTAAGTCATGAATGAAGGGTAGGTCAATACCAATGATTTTTTCTGCAGTCCTGCCTGTCCTGACTGTAGTTAAAATATCTGAGATAGCCAAATTCAGGGCTCGTTTGGATTCATTTGGGGCTGAACCGCTGAATTCCCCAATGAAGGTCATAATACGTTTTCGGTCAGTGACCTGATATTGTATGCTACTGGTGTGAGACAGTCTTAGAGGAGATGAAGCTGGGCGTTGCAACCACAGTTAAGTGCTCTGATGATTGCCTTGCAGGCTGCAGTTATATCAGGAGTTTGTCCCATGCTCTTGGAGAGTATTTCACTGAGGATTTGCGCATGTGTTTCCACATCCTCTGGTTTCGATGGTCGGGCATGTAGGATTGGTGAGGCATTTTGAGCACATCAGCAATTCTCCGGGGTTGTTTGTGACATACTTAGCTGCTAGAGTGTGATGTAGCACCTCTAACCATACAGCTGCTTGCACACCCTCATACATACCAAACTGATGACAGGAGCTGAGGCTCAGCCAATGAAAGGCGTTGGAAAATGTGTATATGCACTTGCAAAAGCCTGAAGCGACGCAGTGCCCGAGAGACTCCATCACGCAGTCATAACTCTCCCGTGCCGTTTAGCAGCTCTGCCAGGCGAAAGTGCAAAGACGAAATGCAAATGAAGAATAATGTCAACAGAGATGCGGACGGAAGAGGAGGGATGAGCGTTAGATTAAAAAACAAAACAGCCGAGAGACTGGGAATTCAAAATCCATTCTTCACTCTTAGCTATCTCTAGCGCAAACACTTATAAACACATTATGTGGGTCTTTCGACTTCACAAAAAAGTGCTGTTTCTGTGCAATGAGAGACTAGGCCCATTAAGATATTTAGTGTGTCGTCCCCCCCCCCCCGAAATGTGGATGCGGATAAATAAGTTTGTGTTCTCCTCTTTAACAGGCCCTGCTCACATGCATTCGCTTCACGACCGGCCACTTGCCTTCCTGTCTTCTGCACTCTTTATTCCGTGGCCTTTTTCCCTCCTTTTCTTCTCTTTCCATCCCTCGCTCATTCATTCCCTCTCCTCCCGGGTCTCATTCAGAGAGGAGGTATTGGAGTCTGAGGTGAAACTTTCACAGTGTTTCTTGCTTCTATTCTGAAATACAGAAGACGGGGGGGGGGGGGTGCGCAAGTCGCACGCTGCTGAATTTGTGGGTTTGCAGTTTTGTTAAAGTTCTCCGTCGGCACCTCGGATGAGAGGTGAACGCTCCTTCGCCGGGATGCCTTTGGCCCGGATTCTGCGCTCAGCACTGCCATCCGAAGCTACTTTCACAGGAACAGCGGGGAGGGGAAGAACGAGGTGGGGGGGGAGGGGGGGCATACAAAGGGATACAGGGGCAGAGGCACATAAGTCCTCTGGCTGCCACAGGATTGTGAGTCCAGGAGGCTAATGCTCGCAAATACATGCGCAGTCACAGACAATACATCTAGGGGTAAAACTATGGGTCTGGGGGCTTTGGGCACATACATGAAAGGGGCGCTGCTTCAGCCCATCTATTTACCTGAATGTGAAAAGAATGCTGGGTAGCATGAAGTCTAAGAGTCGCAGTACTCTTTGGCAGCTGGCGTTGGGGAGGGGCGACTTTGTCTATACAAAGCTGGACGTGTGTGGTGGATGTGTGTGGTGGATGTGTGTGGCGTGTCACACAAAGAGGATGACACCTCACAGAGCGATGTTAACCGGCAGCATTCGTTTGTGGTGCACAATGAAAGGCCCACTGTGTTTCCGATGACTGTATGTCATGTTCCGTAAGCGATATGTCCCTTGATGTCTAAACAGATTGTAAATAGGATCAACCACTTTCCTGTCTCCAGCAGCTGTACACACTTGTGGTATTTACCAAAAATCAGAGCCCTTGGATAGTGATGGATGCTGGGGCCTCCTCTGAAATGTCTGTTATCACCAAAATTGTTTATATACGTCTTTTTTTTTTTTTGCCTGACCTTTTTTTCGGGAACATTCTATTGTTAGATTTCATAATAGACAGAACTGACTCTTCAGCTCAGTGATAAAGTTGCTGGTGTTCAAGTTTTTATTTTTCTTTTAAGATCATAAGATCTCTGGTTCTGAATCCATCTGTTAAGCAATGAAGTGACACTATGAACCTGTCACATGACTTTTGATAGTGAGCTCCTCTGAAGTATTATAGCACGTAAACATAAGGCAGTAACTGTTGCAGTTGGTCTGTTAATGTTTACTGGTGTGATTCAAAGTGGTAGATTCTGGCAGCCTGTAATTGTGTGTCTCTCTCTCATTGCAGTAATGTATTTGCCATTTGGGTAGCACGTGGTTATGCCGCCAAGGTTGTTTTCTTATGTCTCCAGGGCTGTGGGTTCTAATTTGTTCCAAAACTCTATGCACGCATGCTTACTGTCCAGTTTTCTCCCACGGTGTGAATTGGTGACATCCTGCTTGGCATGTACGCTGCCCGGCTCCTTGGACAAGATCCAGATCGCTATGCCCTGTGCTCCTGGATCCAGCAGACACAGCCTTTGAGCACCTACAGAAGTCTGACTCGCTACAACCTGATGGATTCAGAAGAAGAGCCATTCTGGGTAAGCCCAGGTCTTTAGGAAAAAGGTAGCGTTTCATCTAAAGAAGCCTATATTTATTGAGAAGGTCATCTCTTGATGGTTAAAGCTGTGAGATTATGGGTTATGCTTGTATCCTCTCCTGGAATAGTATATTTAAAATCTAATTGGATTTTATTATTAAGTTATGTATTACATAAAAGAATTACATTATTACGTTCTGATATTAAACAAAAGTAGCAGCTTAATATATGTGGTAATTTTATGCTTATTTTGTTCTGTATATTTCTGACTGCAATTAAAATATTAAAGCCTGGCAGGCAGCGACTGATTTGCATAAATGGCACAAAGATAAACTGTGATTTCTGTACAGGGGGGGGAAAAATCCCTTCCCGCCTGACATTTGAAGAATGTGTTTTGTTCTCCAATCTAGCATCACTATCAAAATACCTGGGAAGTAAATCACATTCCTGGCGAGAGAAGATGACCTCAGCCGCCTTTGTCAGGGGACATTCTCTAATGTGCCCGCCGCGTGTCACACATCCCAGCTTTGCAAACATTGCACTGGTGCCTCTTCAGATCTTGCGGAGCCCTACAGCTGAGAATGTTGAAAATGTTTTATCGGGTTTATTCCTCTCTAAAATAATTCTGTATTGAACCGGTCCAACTTTCAAACCTCGTACAATCTCGCATATTCGCAGGAGAGTGTCACTGGAACTGTGTATCCATAGGTACTGCTCTTAGTTAAAGTGATCCAGGCTATTGGCCTGAAATGGAGATTCAGATTATATTGATATATAGACCAATGCTTCTAAAGAAAATATGCCTTTTGGATTCTAATATATGTATCACATGTGTGGTTTCCATGGAAACTTCTCCTGAGGCAGAAAAATCATTCCATATAGAGATATTAATACTGCATTAGTGAGACCACTAGCATTAATGGCTTTGTCCACAGTGTGTTGAATTCTATGTTTCGGTTGATTACCCTGTATTTTTATCCAAAGCTACAAGCAATTTTACCCATTTTACGCACCTGGATATTTACACTCAGTTTGCAAATTGTTATTAAGTATTGCATTCAATTGTAGAATCCCTGCTGGACTCAGAACCAGAAAGTCATCTTCAGGTTGTCGGCACATATCCTTAATCACTACGTTAACTTCTGCTCCAAAGGAGCAGGTTCTTGCCTCTTAATCTGATCTGGCCCATCTACAAATAGTGACCATAATGCACTGGCTTCTTGTGGTGCGTCTCCAAGGCACGTTGGAGCATGGGTGTGTTACAATGTGTGTATGGCCAACAGAAGGTGCAAACATTCTACTGTTACTAAAGTTTCTTCATATGTGTGGTTAAAGAAGGAGGGTAAAAGGCCCAGAACAGGGCGAGTGGTGCAGACAAAATGAAGGAAACCATTTATAAAATGATTTTTAGACAGATAAATGCGATCCATAAATGACCAGCATTGACGTACGCCACTCTGGAGCGATATCTGCAAGTTCTTAAATATGTCTTGATTGATCATAACTGGGAAACTACTGGGGGAAAATTGAAAGGATTGTTTAATATTTAGTGCGTAGTTAGAAGGTAGGCTGATTTTCCCCTTTCAGACACTGTTAGCCTGATAATGACCAGTCCAGAGCACTGCCCCTGCTTGGTGCCAGTCGGTGTCTGTCTCTGTGGGAATCGAGCTTACCAGACTGGCCGAAGAATATCCCACGGTGGCGGGGAGCCAATGAGATGAAAGCTCTCAGCTGTTTCCTGAGAAGACACAGTGTCTGGCCCCACGGTGATAATTACAGGCCCTGTCACCTGACTAGCAGCACCCCTATATTATGTCACGTTGGGCCTGGTATTTCTCAGGCAGAGCCAGTGGTCCGCTTATGTCTCCTCGTTGCATCCAGTTTCCTTTGCCATGTCCTTCTGACATTTGGTAGCACAGTTGCTTTTTTAGCGATGCCGTAGATGGGGAGAGACTTTTCTGTCTTCTGTCCCGAAGAGGCGGTGGACAGTTACTCACCATAAGCCACAAATTTAAAGTGATGGTACACCTCGTGAGGCTTGACAGGGCTTGGGATCGCCGTGACAGTGAACATACGGAGACACTTTGCCTCACACTGGAGGCGTATTTGCTGCATCTAAGATACCTTGATTTTTTTTGGATCAGCCTAATAAGACCGGTTTCATGAAATTAATGAGAAACAAGCATCTTCTCCATACTTGCTAATGAGGTCACCTGGTCTAGACAAGGAGAACAACACGGGAACGATGTTCTTCTCCTTTCCTCTTGGCAGCCAGCAAAAAGCCTGCATTGTTACTGGATGTATTGGGAATTATGCATTTTACAAAACCCTTGCAGTAGAATATTGAATGTCAAACTATAACAAAAGGCCAAATCTACAGAAGAGAACATATTTAATTTAATTAAAATGCTCTTCAGTTCTGAATGGGGACGGTAGTACCCATGTCTAACTACTGCTATCGCTGTCTGTAGGCTATGCAGATGGACCTCTTTTATTAGACAGGCTCTGCATTATTTTTTCATTTCAGCTTCGACTAGGCAAAGCTGGAGAGTTTTTGACAACCTGAAGTTCCTCCAAGACGAGCTTCAGGAATTAAGAATGCACATTCTTCCCTGATACCTGAATGCCCTGCTTGGTGAAAAGTCAATTGTGTTTTTTGGAACATCAAGTTCAAGTCACTCAAACTTGTCAAGCCTCGCTAGTGCGTGCGGTGAGGTGACACTCTCCAAAGCTCACTTTCACATGTCTCCTGCACTTCAGCTGTGGTAAGCAAACAGGCTGTCAGTTTTTACAATGAGATCGGTCTAGAGCAAATGTGAACTGGCTGGAAATCAAAATTTTAGGTATCCAGTCAAGTGGTTCCCATTTTGGGGGACACCTCCTGATGCACGCCCTGAATATTAAATGAGCACTCATTTTTGAAAAGTTATTTAATTGGAGCTTTTAGCCAAATTGACATTCACATTTGAGGAAGCAGTGTCACTCCAGAGCAACTGACAGGGGTTTCAGGGCCAGAAGATGGTTTCGATCCTTCGACCTCTGGGTTATGGGCCCAGCACGCTTCCACTGCACCACTCTGCTCTACATTGAGGGGGTTAATATAAAGAGGCAGAGGTGAAGCGCATCATGGGTGGTCAGAGCAAAGGGAACGGTGAAAAGAACAATTGGTTTGTTACTGTAGTGCCTGACAGGAAGAGGCTGTTGGATAATCCACACTTCATCCCAGCTCGGTAGGGAAGTATTTATCTATTTCACAGGGGGCAATGTTGATGCACAAAGAGGAGAAATTGTTTGTTTTTTGTGAGCGCTTGATGTTTTTGCCTGCTCTCACTGAACGGGAGAGCCGCTCTGACCTCCTTATCCCTGGCCTGAAAGGTATCTGGGAATGCTGTATGGTGGAAGCTTGTTATGACTGATACCTGACACACTTCTTGGCATGGCTCAATGATGTGGAGGCGTACACATGCAGAGGAAGTCAACTTAATGTCCTTCTCTTCTGTGCAGGGACAGGTAAGTGTCCCAGAGCAGGGAAGTCAGACCGACATGCTGAGACCTGGGCTGCCTCCTTCCATCTGTCATGGACTATGCATGGATAGGCTGAACTTGGTAGCCTTTAGTGACGCAATAATGGGATTATGTCAAGGCCTATCACAAAAGCGGAACACTATGAGGTCATCTTGCATACGTGTGCAGCTTAGGTAAGGAATTCTTGAAGAGTAACTTCAAGCAGGTTAAGAATGAATACATAGGGAAAAATGCGTATGAGTGTTTCGGACCAGCAGATCTGAAAGGCACGGTTGAACTTTTTAATGCCTAGATTTGCACATTAATGGGAGATTTAACTTGGAAAGATGATGTACTCTTTATAGATTTGTAGATGTGACTATTCTGGTCTGCAGACAAGCAGCATTAGCATTTGGTAGAGCCTTCCACCTGATGTGGAGAATCCTGCGTCCTACTTACTGTACCTTGTGACGCTGGCAGCAAACGGGAACAGTTGTGGTGTGTGGGCGGAGTGTTTTTCGGTCTCTGTCCTCCATGTCGACCGTGGGAGGAGTGAGGCGAGATTAATAGGACACAGGAGGGTGGGCCGTTAGCGAGCCGGGATGTATGGAGCAGGGGAGAGCAAAGGCGAGGCAGGCAACGGCAAATGAAAAGAGAGCCAATTATCTCTCTGTCTGGGAATGAAGGCAATTATTTCGCTGCCCAGGGCCCCAAATATAACCACCGCTAGTCCTATACGGTTTTATTAGCCAGTGCATGTTTCAGATTCCAGGCAATGTTTAGTGTTCAAGGCTGGTCAGGTGACCAAAGCTCAGAGGTCAGCCGTGAAATGATTCATCGCTCTGCATCTTGGTAATACCACCTAAAACATCTCATTATGATCTTGTCTCCTCTCCTGCTTACATGAAACATGATAATCATAGATTCTCGTCACTCTCTGTTATGAGATGATGGTTTATAGACATGATGGATTAAGTCAAGGCCGTTATAACCAATGTACACTTGTTAGACCCCTCCTTCATCTATTCATTCATACTCAGTATTATCAATGAATCCATTTATTTTCAATATAATTGCTTATCCATACAGGGGTGTGTGGGTCTCATTATACTACGTGTAAGGCAAACCATGAACTACACTCACCTAAAGGATTATTAGGAACACCTATTCAATTTCTCATTAATGCAATTATCTAATCAACCAATCACATGGCA
>JAODKN010000021.1:22729084-22753503 GCA_026774425.1 Petrocephalus zakoni
CCCCCCCCCCCCCCCCCCCCCCCCCCCCCCCCCCCCCCCCCCCCCCCCCCCCCCCCCCCCCCCCCCCCCCAGTGTATATTGTGACATCGCAATGGGCACACATGCAAATAGTCACATCATGGAATGGGGCGATGTAAGACAGATTTACGAATTTCAAATCTTTGGTATATGTTTTGGCCTCGCGCTCTGTGATTGGCCTCAGTGATGTGCTGATTGATGATAAAAGTTTGTTTGTTTGTATACTGGGAAGGGGGAGGTCTGCCGATATTGGGCGGGATGCGTCCCCACGTCCCCCCTATTTCCACACCCCCGGTCTGTCATAACTCTTTCGGGAACAGGTGATTGCTGGGTGGCTGCGTGGAAGGATGCCCGTTATAATGCTTCTCTGTGTAATACGGCTTGCAGTTTGCAGTGAGGCGTGACCCCACAGCTGACAAGTCCAAAATGCGTGCAAAGAACGGCCCCATAAGTAAAAAAAGATGAGGAATAAATGGATATCACTGAAGACACTCTGAGCCAAAACATTAAATTAACTGAAAGCATCGCGGCACCTTGTGCAGGAGGTGTCAGACGGCAGACTGCCGCTTTCCCCTCGCGCTATGTTTGTCTTTTAACAAACAGACGCTTCCAGAATGAGCTGGGTGCTGCAATAGAGCACATTTCCTTTGTCCTCATCTAGTACTTTGACTTCTGCAGCATATCCACCCGGCTGACGAAGGCCTACGCGATTCCTTTTCGGCTTGTTAAATTAAGTCTTTGCTGTATTCAGGCATCTGGGCTGTTCGAAGGTAGCTAAAAAAAATAGAAGAACGGGGAGAACTATGTTGCTATGGCACCACCGTCTTCTCTTCTCTAACAGCGCCTTTAGTTTAATTTTCACTTTAATTTCGTTTTACCTCAGCGGCGTCTGCCAGCGCACGCCGACTCCTCTGCCAGTCATGGTTTGGGGGGGGGACGCGTTTCTGCCTCCATGACAGGGCTGTAGGTTGACAAACCAGACTTGGTGGAACCCGACTAACAAAAGGACCTTCTCTGTAATTAAGGGATATCATATTCTCCTGACTGGCTCCTGGAGGTGCGTGAAAAAAACCCAGCTTCTCATCTCCGGCAGACAGTAATTCTGGTTTATGGCTAGCGCTGTTCAGTAACCGCTTCCCCAGGGGCCGCGGGGTCCAAGCCCTCCAGACGTCTGTGTATTTTCTTTTTTATGAGAAACAGAGACCTGCGCGGCTAATCTACCTGATAAATGTGTCAGGAGAGAAAA
Source organism: Petrocephalus zakoni (assembly GCA_026774425.1). NCBI lineage: Eukaryota > Metazoa > Chordata > Actinopteri > Osteoglossiformes > Mormyridae > Petrocephalus > Petrocephalus zakoni. The sequence continues at coordinate 22,730,349 of JAODKN010000021.1, forward strand.
TTCATATGAAAGTGTGACGGAGACTCGCTGGTTAGATAGGGCTCATCGGCACCGGTCTTTGTTACAGGCCTCTAATCTGGCTGACCGTCGGAGCGAGAGGTGTCTGACTTTGGGTCTTTTTGTCTGTGTAGATTTTAGCGTGCAGGCCTCTGAGAAGCATTTAGCCTGCCACGATTCGGAATGGGTTTGAACACGTCTTCCGACTGGATCTCGCCGGTAGATCCTAATCTGGCTTCATTACATTCCCTGGTTCCTCTTTCTGTTTATCTGAACTTGCTAGCTTTTCCTGCTCGCGGATACTGAGCAGGGCTATAGCCCCGTAAGGCTGTATATATTACAGTCGATGGTGCTGCGCTACGAACAGCCAGCCGGCGGTGTAACGGTTAAGGACAGATGCTGGAACACCAAGGTTGCTGATTCAGCTGCCAGTCAGTAGCACCCTTGAGCAACGTGGTTAGTCTGAATTTCTCTAGTTACATTTCTAATTATAAAAGCCAGGGAATGAAATCATCAGGTAAATCCAAACGTCCGCTACGGCCAAGGACGTTAAAGACAGCAGGGGTCTTTTCCTTGGTGACCTCTCTGGTAGCCTGGCTACACTCCACTTGTACCAGATGGGGGCGCTATACAAAGACGCCATCAATAACCACCCACACCGGACCTTTTGCTTCTAATATGAGAAGTCCCATTAGTGACCAGAACATGCCCTGCCACCACCATCTCGCTCCGTCCGCCATATTTATTCGTAAATTCTGTGTTTTATTATCATTATGCTACATTGTCTCTTCCATTTGTGTAGCTATGAATTCACCATGTAATACTTCATTACTCCATTGCTTACCATGGTCAATATGCTTTGCTTTATTGGATTCTCTGTTTATTTTCTCATGTTTATTACTGCCTTGCTGAGATCTCTCACCTATTGCTAGAGTCTTTGGTTTCTGAAAAGCATTGTATAAATTAAATATGTCACTATTATTATTGTGTGAGCACCTCTGCAGTTGATGGGTTTCCATGAAGCCAGTGACCTTTTAACCTTTAAACCAAGGGTATCAGTGCCGCAGGGTCCAACAGCCATGCCACATTCACATCACATCCGCCATACTCTCCACTTCTAGCTTGTCACACGAGGGTCCGACTCGATAGAAACCGCTTGTCCTTAAAAAGCTGGCCGGCGCAGTCGCTCGGCACGCTTGGTTGCTCACAGAGGTGGTCATCTTCTGGGGACATTTCGCTGTTGTGGTCTGAATCAGCACAACTTCAGTCTTGGGCGTACGCCTGGGGGTGGCAGGTGTGCCATCACCCCCTCCCCCCGGATGTACTCCTCTGGTTAGCTCAAGCTGCTTTAGATGTCTGATGCTCCTGCAAGGCGCATGCAGAAATGTGCGTTTCTTTATTATGTCTATTTATATACTATGTGTTTTTTTTTTTTGTCTTTGTTGAAAACCCCTACTGTGATCAACTTGACAGGTCGGACGAGCGGAAGGGGCAGTACAGCAGCTCGGTGGGGAGCACCTTCACCTTATGCCCCCCGGGTTCGAGCCCCGCCTCTGCTCTCTGTGTGCAGCGCTTGTGCATCCGCGAGGTCGTGGGGGTTTCCTCCGGATATTCCGATTTCCTTCTGTGGTCTGAAGACACGATGAATAAGCGTTTCCAGAACTGTCCGTGGTGAGTGTGCGAGACTGGCATCCCATCCAGGCTGCACTCGGCCCCCCATTCCGAAAACCCCGCACTGAATAAGCGGCTGGCATATGGATTTATGGGTGGCAATAAAAGATGCCTCTGATCGCCTCCGTTCTGTTTGCCAGAAACACACGAGGGTGGTGTGTATTAAATAAAATAACTAAAACGTCTTAAGGATGCCTTGGGCCCAGGACAGTAAACTGTATTTGTGTCGGCTTGCCGTGAGGGATGTGGGGAATAAAAGATATTCTTTCGGCGTGGCGTGATGTGTAGGAGATGAAAGAGGCCGGCACAGCCGGACGAGCGTTGATGTTTACTCGCGAATCGTGTTTGGGGGCAGCTATGGAGTTGGTGGTGTTTAGAGGCTCAGTAAAGAGGATATTGAGGGTGGGCTGGATGCTGGGGGCTGATAGAGGGAGCGGGGGGCCGGCAGGGGTGATAAATTCCTCCAGCTGCTCTCATGGCACCCGGGCATTATGGCCACAGACCTGGCAGCCCTGGGCTCTGTCAGGAATGAGACGCTACTTCAGAGATACGCTCTCTGCCACATTGAATATGGGGGAACAAAGTTCCTGTCAAAGGAGGGGGAGCAAAATGACCCATATGGACCCCATATATCATGTGTCATATATTGACGAATTCCAATCTTACCGGAGATTGAAACACCCGGCGGGCAAATCCATCCATCCATTGTCAGTAAATATTTTCAGTCCGGACCAGAGTGGGTTGGGGTCTGTTCCTGGGAAGCAGAGAGCCTGAATCGCCGCACAGTCCGATTGGGATGCAGCGGTAGGTACAGTTGCGCATGCACAGCCACACACGGAGCTCTGCTCATTAAAGCCCACGTCTCACCAGAACCTTGATGGTGGAAGGCCCAGGAAAACCAGGAAAACCTCCATACGCATAGAAAGAACATGCATTTCTAGACTATATTTGGGCACCTCCAGCATTACGTATGTCATATTTAGACTCATATTAGCAAGCAAAATGCCTCACAGCAGGAACAAGCTTCTCATTGAGTCATTTTGCATACCTCTTGAGCCGAATATAGGCAAATCCTCAAAATGTATATATTAATTTACAGGTTGGAAATGCATAGCATTGTACCAGTATTATGGATGTGACACCAAACAAATTTTTGCATGGAATTGCCCTCATTAATAAATATAATATTTGTATATGAGCTCTGCATCCGGACCTGTCAGGAAGTAAAGAATCTGAAAATGAGATAAATGGCTACCTTAGAAGCCCAGCGCACCCATGGAACCCCAGCGCACCCATGGAACCCCAGAGCACCCATGGACGCCTCGATACCAGTCTCAGCTTCTGTCCCTCTGCTTTGGTAGACGCTGTTAAGAGTGTGGGGGCCCACGAGTGCCAGGGGGCCCCTGCTGTGTAGCCACACTGCAGGCTTCTCCATGTGTACGTTTCCGTGATGGGGGGTGATGTAAAGCAACCGGAGACGTGTGAGTCTGGGGGGGGGGGGGGGGTGTCCAAATGGGGCGACCCGCCGAGAGCCGTAAGATCAAGTGACACCGCAGCTTTGGTTAATCACCCCCCAGGCCCATAACTCCTGTCCTTCCTCCCATCTGCTACCACAGGCCCAGCGGTTTATTTAGTGGGTCACGTCTGAACCTCCTGGGGGGGCCATTACCCACGCCTGTGAGCGATAGGGCCGTGGCCCTGACAGCTGCCCCCGCTGCTGCGAGCCTGTGGGGGTGCCCCCCACTGAGGGCTTCCATTAAAACGCCCTCCGACCTGAGTCCATGGCAGGATAAAAATGCCCCTAACCCCCCACTGTGGCCTGGCTGTCATCCTCATCTTTATAAATGTGTCTCTGAGCACCGACATCATGATCTGCCCCATCAGAGCCATTCCACGTACTCCAGTACCTGTGCACCGACCGACTTATCTGGGGAAGACGGCAGATGATTCTGGGGAAATTAGGAACTCAAGGGCAGCTTTGAAGGGTCTCTTTAAGGCATCATTTTATCTGGGGTGAAGCGTGTAGCAGCAGGGGGGGGGGGGGCTTGTGGCATCATGGCCATGCACAGACAATGCATCCAGGCTGGACATCCCACCTTGTCTCCTAGGTCCTAGGAGTAGCTGTGGGGATTGGGGTCTCACAACAGACCCCTGCATGGCTGGTAATGGACAACTTTTCTGTTACCCCAAAGGGTTTTTTTTTAACTTTTTTCGTGCCCAGTTGGGTTTTATTTTGGCCTCCTGATTGATGACGGTTTGTTAGAATAGATGTTATTTGTATGTAGCTTGATGGAAAGTAGGACATTGATTGACTATACGTACAACTCTAACTTAAAGCCAGTCATCCATCTTCCACACCATTTATCCAGTACAGGGACTTGGCGGACTGGGGGCCTATCCCAGGATGAACAGGACTCAAAGCAGGAGACACCCTGGCTGGGATTCAAGTCCGTGGCTGGACACACACTCCTCGCACGTGATAGACGATTTAGAGACACCGGTGTGTCTAACTGCATGCTTTTGGAGGAGGAATGCGGAGTGCCTGGGGGGAGCCTCTGAGGAAGCCTCCAGAGCTGTGGGCAGGAAGGTGACCCTTAACCCTAGAAGTGTGAGGACATGGAGCATGGGGCCCATCTTATCAATAGCCAATTATATATTTTGAATCTGTGAGTGACAGGGGAGTGGGCACTCCAGGGGCCAATCAGCTTTCAGCTGGGGTCAGTACTTATGTGGCCATGCCCCTGTATAAGCCCTCTGATATGCGGTTTTAGTGGGAAGCTTCGAATGTTGAGAAAACTGGCCCTTTGCTTTGGATCATAAATGTTACAGGTTATGCACACTGATGCCATTTTTGCCTAATTTATCATAATATTAGCACAAGTGAGCTGCGAATTAGCCTAAAATGAGCATGTTGCCATTGTTGTGACAGTGGCTGACGATGACGGCATACAGAGCTGTAATTATTACGACGCTGCACGTCAAACCAAGTGGGCGGATGTTCCTGGAGACTTCAGCAGTCAGTGGGCTCTGGTAGAAGTGACACCTGGTCTTGGAGTGTCTGTCGTCGCCGGGCGCTTGTTCCACATGCTTCTGACAGTAATGACCCATCTATATATTTTCACGGGGTGGGGGGGGGTGGGATCTGATCTGCTTCGTGTGAAATGCAAGGGCAAGCCGGTGCGACTGCACGGGAGGAAATGGAAAGCTGTGAAAGTCGTCACGAGGCACTGAGGTTATAAACACATTTCACGCTGTGAGAGTGTGTTCCAGAGAGTCAGCGCTTGGCTCTTCCGCCTCTGACAGTTGGGAAGGCCTGATAGTTTTATGTGTTTGTGTGTGTGTGTGTGTGTGTGTGCGTGCTTGTGTGAAAGTGAGATTCTGTAAGTGTTTTTGTATTTGCGCGATTTAGATATGTGTGTGTGTGTGTGTGTGTGGTCATGTATATATTATACTGTGTTGACCATATGTCCCCACTATGTAATAAAAACCTTTTCGGTCCCGACAAGGGGAAACCCAGTTTTATAAAAACCTGTGACTGTAATCAAAAAACTAAAAATGCCAAAATCTTGTATTTTGTCTGGTTTGGTTAGGGCTGGGTAAGGGTTCGGTTGCCATTGTCAGGATTAGGGTTTTTCCCATAGAAATGAATGGACGGTACCCACAAAGCTATGAATTACATGCGTGGCGTGTGTGTCTGTGTGTGAGCGTGTGTGTGCGTGCTTTGCTATCTGCAAGCATCGGGCCGGTGTGCATGCCAGCATTCTCCAGCATTCTCCATTATCTGGGCGTATCGGCTGCGACTGCCTGGGAGACACAATGTCTGGAGTCGCCTGCATCCCGGGGCATTCGGCTGCGAGCTGCCGTCTGTGGGCAGGACTTTGTCTAAAGCCGACATTCTCAGCCTGCAAGGGCGCTGGGGTCATACACAGCTGAGAGACGGCCTGTAGGGCCCGAGAGCAGCATTCCACCGGCTCAGGTCTGAAACATGAAAAGAAAAATCAATATTTAAAAAAAAAAAAAATTAAATCAATGCTTTTTTCATTGTTGTTTTTGTTAACACTTGTTAAATACTACTTCTGTTACTACTATAATAATGATATACTACTACAACAATAATAAAAATAATATTCGTAAATAATAATTATAATATGAATAAATGAACGATAATGTTCATTATTATTATTATTATTATAGTAGTATATCATTATTATAGTATAAGAGATGTAGTAGTAGTGTTAACAAGAACAAAAACAACAAAACAATAACAAAAGCATTGATTTTTACAATTTTTCACATTTTTTTTACCACTATTAATCATCTGCTTTTCTTTCCACATCAATACTTTGGATCCAGGTAGAACTGATTCCTGGTGGTCCAGTAAAAGACGGTACAGGACCGGCACACACATTATCGCATAAAGACTCCCCAGTCCACATTCATTTACATGCAGGCCAAAATGCTTCCACCAGAGTACTGTAAGTGCGGGTTTGCCTGTGGAGCTAAATTATCTTTCCAATGGATCTTCGGGGATCTGAGGTGAGCCTTATTTTAATGAAGACTTAAAACGTTTTGCTGCTGCCTATTCCATTGAGGCTGTCTGATTGCTCCGTAGCTGGATGTCTGTGTACTATATTTAAACATAAGTTGCTGTGTTTGTGTTTTATTTTCTGTAGTGTCTGTCATTTTTGCATCAGGGCACAGGGCGTTTTCATGTGTTCCGGTTATAAATATACGAAACTTAAAATAGGACCGTGATACATTGATGGATCGATACCCTCACAGGTTGCTTCCTCTTGGAAACGTGCAGGTAGCTGCTAAAATATGGGAGGTGTCAACATAAAGTGCCTTGATGGGGTTCTGGGCCAGCACAAGGCACCTGAGCAGCGTCACTGTGCCTTGGAATGAAATCAAAACACGCCCCAAACTCTGCAGGGTGGATTGTGATGAGAGACTCGAGCGTCGGTGCTGGTTGAATGCGCTGATTTGGGCCTGGCTCTATAATTTCCCAGTGATCAATCGGGCTTATAACTGGGACAACTGTGACATACAGTTTTACGTCTTTTTTCATGCATCAAACCATTCCGGGACATTATCATTCTGGAAGGTTCCACTTCCACCGGGATAGAGATACTTCATCATAGGATAAACACGATTTTTCAGAATGGTGTAGTAGGTAATGACATTTACCTGCAAGTGTACCTCACTGAAACCGGGAAAATGCACTCCACTACAAACCAAAAAAAAAAACTTCACCATTATGGACTTTTCTTATTTATTATTATTATTATTTTTTGAAATTGCCTCTTCTGTACTTGAACCTGCCTGTTAATGCCTTAGATAAATATTTGCAGTCACCCGGTTCCCGGACGCTCCCCTTTTGCTTTGTGTCCTGAAACGATGCACGTGTAATCTTTCCTTGCACGCGAGTGCTCCATCTGCCCCTCGAAGCGGTAGCCAGGTGAGCAGCCTTTTTCACGAAGCGTCCTAACCTGCCCCAGCAATTAGGGTAATTAAGATAATAGGCAAATAGTCTTGCCCAACAGTTTTATACATGAGATGACGGAATGTTAATTGCTTAATTAACATATAAGCCACACCTATGTATAACCCCTTCGGTATATGTTCACTATGCATCATTTACAATGTGTCTTCTATTTATTCCCTTAATGTGGAGTCCAAGCACCATCGATGCTGGATCCCTATTGTTGTTTTACATTGTGTTTCCATTTGACAGTTACTTGCAGAACGTATCTGAAGAACATGCTTGTAGAACCTTAATTTTCTCAGCTGTGGAAGTAGATATCGCCTCTTGCTTTGCTTTGAAGTTTGTTTTAAACTTGTGAAACTGACTAATATATTTCATTGTAATGTTTTATCAGTCCGAAAGAGCAGGTTCAGTTTGTGGAAGGAATGGCCACTTTGGGAATAGGAGCATGGATGGGTTTAGCAAAAGTGCTGGGGAGGGGCTGAGTACAAGTGTAAGTATGGGGAGGAACAGGTACTCGGGCTGAGACTGAGGGCTGGCCTGGTCATCGCGCTGTGGGCGTGTTTACTGGGAGAAGTAGAAAAGGACCCTCGATCTCACAGGTGCCTAGTTAAAAGTTCAGGGTTCTCCTATAGTCATGCGCACATACAGTGACGTTCCTGCTAGACTGCTTCTGGAAGACAGCAGTATTATTACCTATCCAGGGGTGCGTTTCCCAAAAGCATAATTGCTGACTACATTAGCAACTTACATAGTTAGAACCATGCAACTGAATGAGTCCAACTATGTTGGCTGCTAACAGGAGCTTTTGGGAAATGCACCCCAGGACGGCAGCACCTCCTCCTATGTCTTAAGGAGTTTCTCGATTTTATCCTCCTCCACAACAAATCGGCAAGGTCATCGCCGAGTCCAGGTAGCTCCGTGGTTGAGTTTCCTACTTAAACCTCTACATTAAGATACAATAAATCGTATGTTCTCACATATTTCAGTGTGTTTTTTTTGCATCAGTGTGCTTTGTGATCCAAGGTGTCCCCTGACTTATACCCTACGGTTCTGGCCCTCCATGTAACTCTATTCAGGAAATATGGTTGGCGGATGGATAGATGGATAGACGGATGACCTTTTCTAGCCTGTCTTCTGTGCATTTTTTAATAATTTGTGTTTCGTATTTTTTGTCCCACTGTTTTTCTTTTGTCCAGTTTTGTGAAGTAATTATGGCTGCCTGAGTGTTATTGGGCTTTAGTGGCTGATGTACAACGCAGCTGGGCCGATGCATGGATTACACGGAGGATTGCCTGTAATCAGCATGCCTATAGATCTGCGCTGCTGCTTCGGGGTATCTGGCAGACACTGGGGCAGGTGGGACCTCTTCGGCAGTTCAGCAGTCCTCAATCTATTGATGTGTCGCGAGCGCTTGTGGGAATTCTTGCATGGATGGCCAGATCGGGACAGATAACCACTGGAGTTTGGTGTGCATGGTCAGGATGCAAGCCTAAGCAGGAATGCTCAACAGTTTGGCCTTGTATGGTTGGTGACGCTGTAGTGCTTTAAAATCAGCCCAATTGCTTATCCACAAGGTCAGAGGGGGCCCTGCGGCCTTCCCCAGGCAGTATAGGGTGCACAGTGGGGGTACACCCCGGACGGGACGCTAAGCAGGACTTATTTTACTGTTATTTGCATCAGTGGGTACTTTGGCCTTCTGGCTATAGCTGGTAGCTTTGTGTTTTCATCAGGCAAAATCACAGATATTTAAATATTTATTAGTGGAAATGTTGCCTCGAGGTGATGTTAGAGCATGTCTGTGGTAGGCCTTTGCCTCTGTGAGGGGTATAGGTAGCTGCCCGGTAACGTCCTGCTCACGGCTCCTCCGTTTCGGTGTCTCTCTGTTTCCCCTCTCATTCTTCATTCCCTCCGTATTTTTCCTTCGAGCTCTCTCTGTTTGCTGGTGTGTTTTGCCACCCCCCCCCCCCCCACCAGCCCTTTGGCGGCCTTGAGTGTTTCTGTTACCGTGTGCTGGCTGATCGGCATGGCTGACGCTCTGTTTTCCCGATAACTCTCTTTTGTGCTAATTCGAGAGACAAATGCCCCCCAGATGAATGGGGCCCCCGGCTCTTTGAGGAACCCCATGTGATGTCCTTGACCAAAGGTGCGAGTGAATGGCATGCTTTTAATTAAAAGGGCCTTTTGCGCTTCTGATTTGCCGGAACCTTCCACACATCTCCTCTGGTAAACGTTTGATGGCAGAATAAAGGCGGGACTGTGTGTGTCTCTGAGTCTGCTCGATTTATACTATTCGTCTCTTGTCCTTGAGAAAGGCTTTCAAGCTCTGGAGTCTTTGTTACCAGCCCTTTTCTCTTCAGGAAAAACAAATCCCAGTTCGATATCAAAGGTCTGGGTGCAGTTCTGCATCATGTTTTGTTGTCCAGCGCTACGCTATACATTAGAGTTTTTAAAAAGTTATATATTCATCGATTTTAAAAGTGTAAATTCAACATTCTGCATTGTCTGATGGCTGCCTTTGTTCTCTTATTTAATGGCCCTTTTATTCGGCTAGGTTTACCCTCGGTACACAGGTCGATTTCAGATTTAATCCCCAGTCCCACAGCAGACATTTTCGATTCCAAATGCAATCTTCCCATTGATTTTAAATCAACATTTCTAATCCGGAATAGACGACAAATCAATGGGTCCGTTGGCTTCTAACTTATAATTACTTAATTAGTAGGAGACTGTGGCCACATTAATATCTGGAAGCCATTAAGGTGCCTGTAACTTTTGGGATACTCTTGATATCCTAACCTCTGAACTGCTTAAATGGTCCTTCTTCAAATGGTGGACTTTAGAGATGCCTGTTTAGTGCCTGGCCAAGTCTAACTCTGTATTCCCCCTACTAATCTTTAATTCATCCTGCAAACTCTACACCCACCCTGCTAACGCTCTATTAACCCGCATGCATCCAGACCGCTATCTTTCTATCTACCCTTATAATACGGTATTCACCGTACTAACTCATCAGCCATACTGCTAATGCTTTAGCCACACTGCTTGTAATATAAGCGCCCTCCTAAAACTCTGACCACTGTGACTAACATCTGGCAATCAGTTTTTTCACTGGTACCTCAGATACCCCCCTGCCAAATAGCATCTAGTCTGTGGTGATTGCCACCGGTAATCTCATCTTCTATCTGCTTCTGTCCCTGCCTTTATCATCCTCGATATTAATCGTAAATATCACCATCCTCGACTCCAGCGGACACCAACAGCAGCATTGTGTTACATCATGGGCTGAGGGAGCAGGAGGAGAAAGAGAAAGTGTGAGGAAGCTGCGTTCTCCAGTTGATCTCACTTTGCTCCCGTCCTCCCTGGAGAATTATTACGCCATCTGAAGATTAATTGGGTGGGGGGGGGATGGTTGCTTTGGTGCACATTGCCAGGAAGGAAGGCATGAAGGAGGGGGCACAGGGGTCACTGGGGCCTTGTGGGACTCGGCACGGGTGCAGACATGGGGGCTGTTAATTTTGCTCTGAGAATTGCATCAAGATGAGAGAGAGGCAGCAGGGCACTGCAGCCCCTCGTTAAAAAGTGAAAATTAACCCTCCAAGTCTAAACAAAATCTCAGCCACATAACTCTTCTTAATTCACCTCATCTCTCCTTCTTATTTATTTACGTAACTTGGCTTAATATGTATTCATTAGATTCTGTCTCAAAGCAACTGTACTTAATCCATTTGGATGGGTGGATATATGAGTGAAGTGATTCATCTTAAGTCATTTTTTTTTTGTTCCAAAAAAATGCCCCCTTGAGATTCAGGTCGGTGAGGAAGCAGCTCCTTCTGACCCATCCTTGTCAGCTGTATGCGTCGTTTGGTCTCACTTCTACGTTTTCGTGAGTGGGCCGCACACCAGCTGTTCACTGCCCTACCCCGAAGCCAGCAGCTGCCCCCCCCCCACCCCCCTCGCCTTCTCATCTTCTTTAATGGCTTTCAGAATAAGGTTTTTAAACGTGGGCGTGATAGAAACACAGAGGCTGTCCTTAATGTGGCGCGGATCGGGAGGGAGGTATAAGCCTGCATTCTATTTATTTATGAATAAATAGGAAATATGAGTAGCTTGCACAAATGGTGGTGTCTTATGTTGTGTCATCGCGAAGCCTTTCGAACGTCACTCGCCCCAGAATCAAACCGTCCATAAACGCCAACACACGCAGACACCTACCCTGTTTGCCTATCATTGTCAGGGCTCCTCATTGGATTTCACTGGAATTCCATACATGATTCATAACTCTAACCTCAATAAAATACCTGGAAAACATTTAAAAGTAGGTACCGAGCAAAAAGTTTAGATTTTTTGAGTGGATTGTGTTTAAAAAAAGACATTTCAGCTTGTGTGGATGACCTCATAAGGTCTGATTTTTCAAGGTGTGCTATCCTTATGGGGATATTTTGATATTTTTCCCAAAATTGCACCCACAAGGTTAAGAACATGGACTCACTCTGCTCAGTGCTGCGTCCACTGTGCCCCCCCCCCGTCCCCCCCGTCCCCACTCCTGGGGAATTAGTGTGAAGTGACTCATGAAATTGACCTAAAACTGATGATCGACCCCACGCCCATACATCCCTCTTTTCACATGGAAATGAGGTGGGATAGATGGCTTACCCTCTGCTGGGGTGAGGTGGCCAGGGACCCACCCTGACGTGAGATTTCCCAGGTACCTGGCTTCTGCAAGCTGACTAATTTGTACCCGCTCTCTGAGATCATCTGCTACACGGCTGATTTCCAGGGAGCCTGAATTTCAGGCCTTTCATTTGTTATTGGCCTACAGGCAGGATGTGAGCCTGTGCTGGATGACCTGCAGGAGGTTAGGGACCACCAGTGGCACATTGCCCTCAGCAGGGGCATATAGAGGGGTGGGGGCACAGAGGCACTGGCCCCAGGTGATAGTTGATTGGTCCCTATCTCTCTCACTGACTCAAAGAATATCATTGGCTAATGATAAGCTTGGGCCCTCGGTATGAATTATAGCCCCTTTATACCCCCCACCTTAAAAGTCCTAGAATTGCCTCTGCCCCTCAAATCCACCACAAGCTAGACTAGACTAGAACCAGCTTTGGACTATTAACCAAGAAACTACACCCAAGTTATAGGCATCACAGCGGCTTCCTGATACAAACAAGGCAGGACATTGGAGCAGCATGTTCCTCATGGTGGAGGACAGTCGTGCATTTTGGCTGTAGTGAAATCCTTTTATGCTTGACCAGTTCTGCTAAGATTGTGAGCACGTCAGTCGTAACGGTGGTAAAACAATCACTTGCTGCACTTCCTGCAGGCCGACGGTCGCATTTTATTTATTTAGCTGACCCCTTTATCCAAAGCTATGTACAGTCATCGAGAAAGCAAGGTCTCACAGTCATTTGAGCAATTGGGGGTTAAGGGCCTCACTCAGTGGCCCGACAGTGACATCACACTGCCGGCCCAGATTCTCCTCCTTCTCTGCATCACTGGCTATAAGGGAGACAGATATTACATTTAGCCATTTGGTTTGGAAATGTGATGCACAGGACAGTTGCATCTAGTGGGAATATCTGATAAAAAATGGATGGTGGAAGGGGGACAGGAACTCCCCTCTCCCTTTATGTGTTGAAGGTACAGCCCGTGGGGCCATCTGCCTCTTTGTAAGTGGAGAACTTGCAGACTGTCTGACTCTGAGATGTGGCTGGGACACTTTTTCTGATAGGCTAGTTCTGCTGGCAAACCATTGAACTTTGACCTGTGAGCCACATGGCCGCGTGTCGGACAGCTTGCTTTCGATGGGGGTGGTCTGGAACTCTCCTACAGAACTTGCCATGCTATTTTAAATTTTTTATATTGAATTAACTGCAATATTCGTTTCTATTTGTTTCTTTATTTTAAATATTAGTTTATTTTGTTGCAACTAATTTCTATTTTGTTTTAGTTACTATATTATTTATGTACTTGTCTGTTTCCCTCCGGGTAATTAACCTCTCGTGCCTAACAGGTAGGTTGTAAAATTTTCGAATTTTCCCCCTTTTGCTTTACACTAGTGATGGCTCTATACACTAGTGATGGCTCTATACACTAGTGATGGCTCTATACAGCAGAAATCTACGTTGCTGTTGCTTCCAAAATACTGCTCTTCTGAAGCTAAGACAACATCCTCAGGTTTTGAATCGTGTCTGTTTTTAAATGTGGTGTTTTAGTTGGATAGGTTCTGGACCCCCTGCAGCCCTGAATAAGACGAGCGGTTACAGATAATGGATTGATGGGTGTTTTTGTTGGGATAATAGATTAACTTTCATTGTCTGGACAGGGGCACGACTGGAATATCTAGCTCCCCTGACAAAATGTTACCTCACTCAATTTTGCATGTAATTTTACGGATTCTAGGACCCCAGTAAAGTTCTGAGTCCTCTGAATCTGCCAGGGTGTCCATGCCCCTACTGTGCCCCTGTTTCTGGATGCAGTGGTCTGTGCTGTGGCCTGTCACCTCCAGGGACGTGGCTTTGGCTTTCTGCTTCAAGCTCTGCCTGTGTACAGTTAACAGATTCATAAGAGTTTTCTCTCATTTCTCTGGTAACCTGCAATAATGCAAACGCCTGTGATTTATGTGGATTAGTGCCTGTGAAATACCCTGAATGTTCTGTGTTCATACCTTTTGAAGGACTGCAGTCCTGTCCATCCCAGGACTGCAGCCCTGCCTACCCTGACTCCTGCCTAACATGACTCATTCTCTGTGCATTCTGGGATAGGCCCCATTCCAACCGTGACCCTACCGTGGCAATGATTATGGGAATTTTTTTTTGATGAAAATGAAAAGTTCTCATTTTCACAAAGCTTTGCTTTAGCTCAGTATTAACTAATAATAAATCACTTTCTGCACAATTACTGTTTGTATGCCTTTCTGTAGACAATATTAACCTTGGTTCAAAAGGTTTTTTTAAAACCTTTTTTATTAAACCTCGGTTTATTAAGGTCCTTGCACCTTGTTTTCAGTTCCCTCCATCGTCTCGGCACCAGATAAATGTGGATAATTGAGCTAGGGCCCAATCCTTTAATCCTCCACTTAGACATTTATCAAAGCTCTGTGATGTTAGACAAGGGACAACAATATACAGCTCTGTTAGCTGCTGGGCCCGTTGGAATATCAAGGGTGAATGGGTGTTTTTTCCCCATGTCCGGTTACCTGAATGATTATGGCTGAATGCGAAGCATGTAAATGAATCATTCATTCACTGTCTTTGAAAGGCACCCTCTAATGCGTATTGATCATAAAATGCTTAGCTGGAACACAGGAACCGCTCCTGAATAGATGGACCTGAAGGCTTCTAATAGAGCTGGAATTATCTCTCTCTTTTTCTGTTTTTGTGTTTGGGGCCCGTATGTATATCTCGGTGTGAGTCCCAGCTTCACCTCATCAGTCACTTTCCTCCTCTCCCTACAGGGGCCCCAACAGAAAGGATGAGAGGATCTCTGTTGATAAGTGCATTTCTCTCTCACTCTCCTCTCCATCTTGAAAGCAATTTGTTTTCCTACGTCCTAGACTCGGTCTGCGTGGCAAAAAAAGTAAAGGAAGGCTTTGAGGCATTTCGCTGCTCTCGCTGCTAGGCAGGCCGAGTGCCAAGGCTTAAAAACCCATAATTAATATGCCGGTGATGCGTCTGTGTCATTGAGACCCGTGATGGTGTCGTTTCCCTCGTTTCCCTCTCTGACGTCAACGGGGTCACGGGAGGCCACCAGTAAATGGTTTTCTAAGGCAGGGTCGGGTCAGGTCAAGGGGAAAGTCAGTCAGCTCAAGGATTTTGGTTATGGAATAATCCCTGGGCTGCTTGCTGACTTTCACACGCGTGTGACACATAGGACAGGCCTGTGATGTGTTAAAAGCGACATGTGTTATCAAGCAAGGCTGCTGTCTCGATGATGGATTTCCTGGAAAGCAGAGGTCGTGCATGGTAGAGATGTCTCGTCCCAGCCTCGACATTCTTCATATGACATGTATGACAGGCTATTATTTCCCGTTTCTCTTGGAATGATTTACGCAAAATCTAGCGTTGGACAGGTCATTGTCCTGCTGTCCTGGGCTCTGCTTGTGCATTAAGGTGATTTTCAAACAGGTATGGTGGGGGTATTTACCGTCATTTAATCCTGTCCTAATCTCGTGGAATCTCCCGCCATTTTGGCCTGCTCTTGGGTGAGCCGGCTGTGGGATCAGCTGATCAGATGCCGACTTATTTACCCGCTGCTGATCGTACACCTTCCCAAATGTACGTTGCTTGGTTTCCAGGTCTGACACACACAACAAACTCAGCGTCCCCACTGAAGCTGCCCTGCATCAGTGGCATTACCAGGATGCCAAACTGGTGTGGGCACTTGGATATGTTGGGAAGGCACCAGTGCTCGATTTGTGTCTGAGGTCTTGGAGAGATGCCTGGTGGGCAGTTGTCGACCGTGGTGGGGAGGGGGGCAGACAATCTGTTTGGGTGGGCACTGTCTACCCCCTGCCTGCCTATAGCCACGCCCCTGCTTTGGAGCTACAGTGAAATCGTCAAACCCTTGCTTTGCCTGTGAAGTGAGTTGTGGATATCTCAATTAGTGACCAGCCCTGTCACTGAACTGGGAAATCTGCATGCTATTAGCTGACCTTGCAACATGTCCGGGGAGGGTGGGTGAGGCTGTCTGCTTGGAAAATGAATAGTGTGCTGAAATATCCTGGGGGGGTTTTCCAGCCTCTCGCCCACCTTCCTTTGTGAATAATGGTCTTACTTCCTTGTTTTTCTCCCGTCCAGAGAGCCTGAAGCATAGCCATGGAGAGAGAATAAAAGACATCTTGGTGGCTGGAAGTGACCGAGGAGGAGTGCAGCAAAATCGAGGACCCCCGCGGTGACAGGAGGGGCCGGGTAGGGACGATCTCGCCTCTGACGGAGGGCCTGGATGACCCCCCTGCCGGCCGGCCCCACCGGCTCTCGCAGAGATGGCTTCCAACTTCAACGACATCGTCAAGCAGGGCTACGTGCGCATGCGCAGCAGGAAGTTAGGGGTGAGTGCCGCGCCGGGCCGCAGCGCCGCTGACAGTGTGACGCTGTAAACTGGCGGATTTGCTCGCGTCAGGCCTTGGGAAATCCTGGCTTATCCCTGCAAGTTCTGCCAAGAGCAACAGATTTGAGGGAGCTTAAGAGGGGGGCTACCCCCCACCACAGTGCCGCTCCGCCTCCACTCATCTGCTTACCTTCGGCCCGGGCCGCAGCGCCATCTCGGCTCCTTATGGGCAGGACTTTCTGGGCTCTGGGTCGCGCATCTCCAGGCCTGAGTAGCTGCGCACCCTTAGCGGAGGCTGCTAAGCTATGCCAAGCTACCCTTCTGTGTGTATTTAGCCTGTATCCTCATACTCGACTGGAGCCGGCTACTGTTGGAAGCTGCCTGACAGTATTTATGCGCTGCTACTGTATAGCAGACACCCACGATCTTGATTAGCTATCCCCCCCATCCCTTCTTCTCGGATTAGTGTCTGAGGGGTAAAGACAGTGAGGTTAATTTTTGCTAATCAGCAGCAGGTCCAATTATCTCGTCTTTTGCAGCATCAGCCCCTACCCTGTTTCTCCACCCTGTCGATCGCTCTGCTGTTGCTTGTACTGACCTGCAGATAAGTTTGACCTTTAAGCCCCCCCCCCCTGGCATTAGCTGCTCGGAGGAGACAGTGCAGTCAGCAGGACCTGCCCTGGTGTGCATCGCCAGCGAGGCTCTCTGGAGAGTAAACACTGCAGAACACCTGAGTGTGCTTCAGGCCTCATTTATACTCTGCTGACTCCCCCCGTACACCTCCCTCCCTCCCTCCCTCACTGCCTCTCTTTCCTCCTGTCTTTTTCCATCCCTCTATAACCCCCTCCTGTCTTTTTCTTCTCTGCCTCTCTCTCTCCCTCTTTTATCCTTCCCTCCTCGCTCTCTACGCTGCAGCAGCTGAATTAAAATCAGCGTGCGGCTTTTGTCGCCCAACAAATGTAGCTGCCAATTACGAGACAAGTCAATAATATTATTCTATCCAGATTGATCTAAATTTCCATATAGCGCCTTTCACGTGTTAAGTTTGAGCATGTAAAAAGTACGATACATCAGTAGACATACAAGAACACGTCATAAAGAGAAAAGAAGGAAATTGATACTGAAATAAAAAAAAATAATAACTTGATTACAGTTTAACTATCAACTGCTTCAAATGCTAAGGAGTTTTAGACCGATTTCGGTCTTGATTTAAAAGTACAGAGCATAAGTGCTGACCCGGTGCACATTCCGCACGGTTGGCACGGTAACCGCAAACGCACAATCACCTTTGGGCATGTGGAACGGCCGAAAAGGAGGTGATTGGAGGACCTCAGAGTGTGCGGCAGTCCATTATTGTCTGTTTTGTGCAAAATGGTTTATGAAGCAGGGACACGGGATAGAGGGATGGGATGCTTTAGTACGTGCTAAACATGAACATAAAACCTAGATCCTTGTGATGCGACTGAGCCTCATACCTTTGTAATCTCTCGCTTGCTGACCTGTGAGCGTGGGGCACAGCATCCCTTGGATGTCGTGAGACGACAGCGCTCCTTCCTCTTCCGCGCGCAGACGTGGCCTGGTCCATTTGTTGTGTTATCCACAGCTGTCTCTCATTCTCCAGTTGTGCCGAGCGGGGGTCTCCCCGATGCATCGGCCCGCGGTTAACGACTCGGCAGTGTGGGAGGGGCCTGATGAAGGCTCTCCTATTTTTGTGTCTGTTACCAGTGAAACGATGCGCTGTCTTTTATGATGTAACATATTTAAAGGGGTTTTGCCTTTTATTAAGCTCAGTCGGTCTCGTTAACGTAGATCTTTATTTTCACGCTTGGCTGATATTCATGGGAGAACGTTTCGTCGCGGAGGACCAGACCTCCGAAGGACCCTGTGTTTTTTGATTAGTGTACAGATCAGCGGATGCCGGATTGTGTGCCTGGGCGGGGGGGGGCCCTGGTGGGGGCGCCCCACTCACCCTGATTATGAAACGGGTCTTTATACCACATTTCACTTTCAATAATAGCACATAAATGGGAACTAAGGGAGAGTCAGTTCTAACAAGCCTGGCCCCCTGGTGTCTGAGATGGAAGGCCCCCCACCCCGTGTCCATACAGAGCTCCCCCCTTCCACCCCGCACCCTGCTGTCTGTGTTTTCCCCCATCCTCTATGTGAAGGTGCAATGCCATATCTGACCACTAGGGCTCTTGCGTTCCCCTGGCCACTTGCTGGTACCCGGTTGAGTCACATCCTGCCTGGACTCCTGCCTGCGGGCCCTCTGATCCGTCCCGCCGCAGCATCTCCTTAATGTCCCCCTCCCCCCCCAGGCCGTGTCGGCCCCTTAACGGTGATGAGTGACCCCTCCTTTCTTTAGTCTCTTTTGGTTTCTTAATTCCACAGCCTTCTCCAATCAGAGGAAGCTAATTATCTCACCCCTCACCCACCTCTCCGCTCTCCTCCTGAGGTTAAATTAAACCAAGGACCCAATTGCTCTAATTAGAGCTTACTTAACATTTGCTTCATGCCCTTATTCTGTTTCGGGGCCTCACCCGGCTTCACCCGAGTCGTCCATTTAGACTTTTATTTTCAGCCCTGGCTTATCGGGAGGGAATGGAGACGGGCTGTGGGGGAGACTGAGGGGAAGCAGACATTCCTGAAGGTGGTCCCTTATGTTCTTAAAGAGCTATAGCAAGATAGAGACAGAAACATAATTAAAACAGCTCTGTGTGGGATTCTAGCTGTGGCTCGGAAGCCTTGGTTTCCTGCTGCATTGTGGGACAGGTGGCAGCTCTTCCTTCCTCTGTGTTTGGTTGTTTAAAGTATCATCGTGGGACAAACAGAGGTGGATGGTACTGCCTTCTGTTTGGTCCGTGTCCTAGCCGGCGAGGCGGGGGGAGGTGGGGGCGATTGTACCATCTCATTGCCTCCCATGGTCATCTCAGCAGTTTTTTTTTGTTTAATAAGCAGCACAAGGTCAGCCTGCTAGGAGTCCAACACCGGAGGCCTCAGTATTGATGATTACCATTACGGTTGATGACCAATCACCAGCAGCATACGATTGGCTGGGTAGCATCCTGCCTCCCTAGCCTGGGGCGTGGACACCTGGGCACTGGCCCCTGCAGAATCCTGATTAGCCATTTTCAATGTCACTAATGATTTAAAGCATATCACTGGCTAACGGCATGGTTGGCCTCTCAGTATGAATGATGGTCCCTCTTATGCCCCTCACCTTAAATAAATCCCGGAATAATCTGAATGAAGATGAAAGTAGGAAAAAAGAGTAAAGGTGTGAACGTCAGAAGTCAGAGTGTCGTTCTGTGGGGCGATGGCGCCTCAGATTCCCAGCAGCATCGCCATCTCAGCAGCTGCCAACCCCCAGCCACCCTCCCCCCACCCCCACTCAAATTGGCTGTTTTTACTCCCCTGTCTCACAACACCCCCCGCAGTCTGCTTGTGTGCGCCCAGGTGGACCTGATTTTCAGTTCCCGTTAAATACAGTGCTGAGCAATCCCCCGCGCATCGCCCCCCCCCCCACCCCCGACGGACCAGTTCATTAGCGTGTCGAGGTGCCTTCCTGCCAGAGCTACGGATCACTGAACTGCAGCGCTGAGCATTTCAGGTGGAAGCCGTCAGCGCGCCGCACACTTCAGTGTCCATCTTCTGCTTGTGTTCTGTACAGTGTCGTTAAAGGCAGGACGCCTGACGTGAACCACTACTATATAGATTCTGGATGTTGATTGGCTTAAACATGTTCCAAGCCGATCATTTATTTTCTCTATTTCTGATTTCTCGCAAATTTTTTCGTTGTTGTTGTTTTGAAGAAAATTTGTTTATGGCTTAAAATGTACCTGCTGAGGGTCCATTTTTAGATGTTCACAACACCAGTTTTAAACAGCTTCTTTTCACCCTGGATGTTTGATACAAAATATCCGGTTTTATTCTTGTCCTGATCAGGGTCACAGGGAGGGGCGGAGCCTATTTTAGGCATGTGGCTGGGGTAAACCTTAGATGGGATGCCAGTCTACCACAGGGTCCATAAACATACATGCTCACACACTCTTGGGTTGTGTCCCTCCAGTTGAGAAGCAATGCTCTTTGGGCATTTTAGAGTTACCAATTACTCTTGGAATGTGAGAGGAAACCCTTACAAGAAGGGCAGACCATGCAAACTTCACACACACACAGTGCAAGTTGGGACTGTGAGGCAGTCGTGTTACCCACAATGCCACTGTGCCACCCACAGGTTCAGTCTAACTCCTACAGTTGCATTTTCAGAGACCATGAAGGATTTTTTTTATCCTCAGAGGCTTCAGCCTCCTTTGTGGGTCCTTCTTATCCCGAGAAACACCTGTGCCAATGGAAATCAGCAGTGAAGACACTTTAATATTAGATGGAGGACGTTGGCTTGATTTGTGAGTAACTCTAGGTCTCTCCTTTTCTAGCATTCCAAATCCCTTTGAAATTCATAGAGCTGTTTCTCCTAGAGAAGAGCCGTTTCATCATCATTTGTCCCTCACACAATGGGTGTTGAGTCTCCAGAGAAGGCTTTCAGAGTCATTCCTCTTCCACATTAAATCACCTGTCCACGTGTGCTGACAGAGAAATATTTAACGAAACAAAAGGCAAGAAGGAATGGTGTGACTTCGAGACCGAAAATAAAGTGGTTCTTCAGAAAGGCTTCTTTCTGAAAAGGACCAGCAATTGAAAGAAACTGCTCCAGATGCAGGCTGAGACCTTTGGACTAGACAGCTACTGCAGGTTGAGCTGGGGGTCGCCGCTAAGGATCATGGTCGCTGTAGTTTCAGTGAGAGCACCCGGGGCATGCTGACCCGTCCTTGGTGGTATCAGCTGTAAAGTTTAAGCAGAGCAATGAAGATCAGACAGTAAATACCCTGCCTCCAGGCGGCCATGCTCACGGTAAATATGGTGTTGACATATTAATCTGTAACTGAATTGGAAGCAGTGGGAAAAATTGAATTCTTTTCTTGTTCATATAATCGCCGCTGCAGCCGGGGTGGGTTTTTGGCAAACAAGCTGACCTTCAGCCCTCCTTAGTTTCTGTAGTGTTCCCTCTCTTCGTCCTTGTGCCCCACCTTTTCTCTCATTCTATCTCTCTCCCTCACCCTCGCCCTGTGCCTGGCTACCAGCTGTACAATGCCCACTAATCTACAGGACACATGTAGGAACATCGTAATCAAGCTTGCCGATGTATTTTCGCAGTCTCTTAGTCATCACGGCTGGCGGAGCTGACAGATGTGCTTTGGCATTGGTGTGGTCATCGCCGGGGTGATTATGGACCATTATTGGCCTCTTCACATGCCGTGGGGCAGGGCTGTTGCCTTCATTCTAACTTCTCCTCTGTGTTATTCACGGCCCTAATTCTGCTGTGACTCTGAAATCTGCTTCAAGTCCGGATCTTTTGACAGGAGGCTCCCAGGGAATCAGATTCATGTAAAAAGTTAAATATTTATGATGAATTGGTGGGGTAGAGGGGTGGTGCTGGTGGGAGTTGGTTGACCCACCAGTCAGGCTCCAGAGAGCAAATGGGAAAGGTGGATGACAGTGGGTTTGGTTAAAACCCCCCAGGTAGCTGAGAGGGGGCTAGTCAGTTCCCTCCAGTCTGAAAGTGACAGACTACTGCAACAAAGGCGGTAGAACTGGATATATAGCAATGATTTTTTTCTGCTCTTAATGCTGTGTTTATGTTACAGAGCGTGTCAAAACAAGGAGCTGTGAAATGATGTGTGCTCCAATGTGTTTTTAGCATAAACAGTCATACATCGATTTATGCTACACTGGGCTTCGTGTGAGCTCCTGATTTAACGAATGCTGTTTGGCCCTAATCTCTTGGGGGCGGGGATTAAACACACCCAATCAATCACTGTAGATATGCAGTTAAATGATCTAGTAATTTTAAATAGCCAGATCAGGCAAACCGCGGCTGACTTTGTCCAAGGACTTAAACCAACCGCATTCAGCTCAGGGGACTGTGTCCTTAAAGACGACATCCCCTCTCAACATCATTACTGCTCCGTGGTGCAGCTTTTCCAAGCAGTGAGAACGGCCTCAGCAAGAAAACCCGCCCTACATTAATTTTGATTTGCAGGGTCATTTATTGAATATAAAGATGAATTTGCTGTACTGAGTCTTACTCTGGATAAGTGACTCTCAGCACTGCATGTGCCACTGAAGGATATAGTGAAAGAAGAGTTTCCTGAGCTGGGCTTGTGACTGGGAGATGTCTAGTCTATGTTTCATACATAGAAATTGTGTTTATATGCTGGCTTATGTCTGCTACAATTCTGGTGATCATTCTGTGTGGGAAGTACCAGCATCAGGACCGCCCAAGGTGACTTTTTGTCAGGTGGCCCAGAATTCTTCGCTATGCCCTTGACCGGTACTGAACGGAAACTGCAATGGTTATTATAGTATTTTAAATGAAAGGAAATGTCTGACGGTTTCCCAGCCTTGATGGATGAGCTCGCAGTTCCAGTTTCTTACCTTTGTCCTGCAGTTGTTACTTGAAGACGGATAGTGAGCCGAGAGAGCCACAGTTACGCTGCGGAGAAACGAGGCTTAGCTTGGCGGGCTAAAGGTGCACTACAGCAGTGTGACGCAGGACACTGTGACCGAAGCTGGAGACGTTGCTGCTCCTTAGAGCAAAAAAAAGCTATTTTAATGATGCTTTTAAACTTCCCTGGAGCTTAAACTGAGGGTATTTAATTAAGCTTATACAGAGCATTATACAGTTTGCTTCATTATATCGCCATGGCTTCATATTAGCTTTTTTTCGCTAAGGAAACACTTAGCTAAACCAAGAGACAGAGGCCTCTGTGCTGTACTGTGGGAATCTTCGGGGCCCTTTGCACTGCTGTCTGCTGCGGTCTTGCCTCCTTTGCGGAGCGCTCACAGGGCCCTTTGCACTGCTGTCTGCTGCGGTCTTGCCTCCTTTGCGGAGCG
>JAODKN010000021.1:22756038-22775568 GCA_026774425.1 Petrocephalus zakoni
GCCATAAACCAGACATATATAACACCTAACAATCAGATGTGTACTCTCAATAATATGCTTAGTTGTTTCTAATTTCCTATTGCCATACACCCTGTTGTGTGAACTGTGTATTTACGAGTCTTAATTGTAAATCGAAAATTAAGGGCTAGCAGTGTTAATGAGAGCCTTCCCCAGGTGGCTGCCACCATGATGATCAGCTCCTTCTCCTTGGTCTGCTCAAGCTCTAAACTACAGGTTTCAGGCGCAATCATGAGGCTCAGCAGAAAGGTATGATTGCAGGAAAAGCCCTGCACTGGAGAGGGGGGGAATGGGAAGGGATTTAACAATAGACACACAGACACAGACACACACACACATTGGCATTCATGTCTTTGCGGGGACCATCCATTCATTTTTATGTGAAGAACCCAAAACCAAAGAATAACAACACTTACCCCCTCCCCAGTTTTTTGATTGCAGTCACAGATTTTTATTAAACTGAGTTTCGCCTTGTGGAGACCAAAAAAATAGTCCCCGCAAAGTCAAAATTACAGGTTTTTATGGTCCCCATAATGTAATAAATACATGACCCACAGACACACATAGACATACACACTAACAAAACCAAAATGTAGCATTTATGTGTTGTAATCCTATAAAATGGAGTGCAGATGGGCGAGTCATCCTGTCAACCAGATCACGGCTATTAATGATATTGCATACGGTATAATACGGAGGTTCAAAGGATGAAATTATATTAGAGCTTCAGACTAATTCATTATCTCTGGGTATTACTGCTCTTCATTAAATCATTTGGCACACAATAAACAGTGCAATAAAATGAGGACAAGATATGCTGTTTTCGTGTGCGTCGGGCCTGCAGTACGCTCTGCGTGAGAGCTCTCAGAATCCAAATTACATATGCAGTAAATGTAATTTAAGGGTAGGCTTTACCGCGCATCCTGTGAGATTTTAAATGTGGACCTCTTTACTCGACAAAATGTTTCCAGTGTTACTTGATCCTGATCTGCTGAAAACTGAATGTTTTGAGCTGGGCTGTTTCAAATATCATCGGTTTTCACGAATCGCTGGCCATGATGAAACGGGAATAAATGCGATTTTGTTTTGTTTCATTTTTTTCCCCCCTTCTAGTTTGTTTACTTGTGCCTATGTCGGAATGTTGTGCCGGTCCCACTTTTGTCTGTGTTCCGATTTCTCGGATTTTAGGGTCCCTGGGAGCATGTGGACTGCTGGCTTTACAAATGGCATGTGTCTGAGCCCTCCCCTTGGGAGGATACTAAAGGGTGAGCTGCCCACAGAGAAAGGCTGCTTGCAGACACTTGACCGGGAGGTGGAGGTTGTTGAGGTTTCCTGGGCAACAAGGACCCCGCTAGTGCAAGGCAGGATAGATGTAAATAGAAAAGAATGATCTTTCATCTCAAACAAGAAATAACACAGAAGTTCAGCGGGGCCACAGAACTCTAAAACAATTGTGTCTCCACAGCAACGGGCTATCTGCTGGTATTCCAGAGATGGATTTCTCATTACTCCTGCTAGACAGCTTGTGTGTACGCATTTTTTCTCCAATAACTTATGCATGGTGAAATTGTCCTGTATGCATTTTTCAGGTGTCAGGGCAAATGGTACTCTCTCCTGCTTTTCTCTACCTCACTCACTTCCACAGCTCTCTCTCGCTTGCAAAACCCAATTTAAATGACAGAGAGATGTAGCCCTCAACCAGTGAACTGTCAATTTGAAGGTCAACCGAAACGAAGGGCCAAAAATGATATTCAGCAATAATAAGGGAAATGAATTAATGGAAACCCGGTAAATTATAAATTAGTTCTTTTTCTGTGATTCAGTTTCTCTTGAGCTGTGGAGGGTAGCAACACAGCACTGGGCCAGTCCTGTTCACCCCTGTGTATGCAGAGCGAGGAGTTGAATTATGATAATTCTTTCACCCAGAAGTTATAGATTCCATGGTGAAATTTACCCTCTGTTGTTGGCTGATTCCCTCGCGAGGCTGCACTTTCTGTAATGCACAAATATGTCTCACACTTTATGGATGTGAAGAAGCAGAGCAGGGAGATGACGGATGCCTTTAAACATTGGTGTTGGCATAGACTTAAGAGTGCCATGAGGTGCAAAAAGTACATGCAAGTGCATTCTCCAGACCTTCCATTGAATCTGATTTTAGGCCTATTATGAGAAGACCCAGTACACTGGAGAATACTATACTGCTTGGAGAAGTTGCAACTAATAATAAAAAGTCATGATATTGCTAAAAGCAGTCTCCATGTTTAATCTTTCTCTGTTAAATCAAGAACCTTTCATGGTGTACAGTCCTTTTGTTGACAAACCATAACTTTCATTTCCTTGTTATTATGTATATACAGCACATACAATTTAGTATAGACAGATTTTATACTGTTTTTTTCTGATGCTTTGGAAACTGGTGTGTTTTAACAGTATAATTTGGATTTTTTTGTGTTTGAGCTTGTTTGGAGAGCAAGTTTACAAATACTTGGTTAAGGACACATTTTTTTTAATCCATGTGGGTACTATAAGACATTTGAGTAGTAGGAAGTTCACTTTTTCAGACAATCCAGTGGACCAGCCATATTTAATTTTTAAATAATTTCACTTATTGAGTATATAATATATTATTAATAATTTTCTTGTTTTATATTACTTGAAATATCATGATTGCCATTTATTCCCTGCAATGGCAGAACTTCCCTTGGTGTTTATTTTTAGCCCTACAAATGCCTGTGCTGGTGTGTGAAATAGCCTGTGTTGTTTTGCGAAATCTCTGCAGTCGTTCCTCTGTGCAATGTCACCTTTTTGTCTTCTTTGTTTATGCCTTTTGCCCCGTCCCTGATCTGACAAAAGGAGCTTGTTCTGTAGACAGGAGAAGGTGGCTTATCATGAAGAGTATGGCATAAAGCATACATTTTTTAGCTCTACATCCTAATAAATGTGCAAATGTCATGTAAGAATGAATAATTCTGTAAAAATATGCAAGAAAATGAGCCCTTGCAGACTGCCAATCCCAACTGAACTGAATGCATTTCTGATACCTATAAAACATGCCATTTCCTTGCATGACTGGATGGTTTAATTGTTGAACGTAGTAACAAGCTGGAAACTAAATCCCCTAAGAGATGATGGATCTAGATTTGTGTGTTAATAATCAATAAAAGAGGCGAACTGAGGAATTATGCTGCTAAAGACCCCAAGAGTATCTCATCATTGAATCGTTAAATCTCTCAGCTGTAACATGTTAAATGGGTATAAATGTTTGTGTATTCGTTTAATCACAAAGGCTGATTGTGTGAGTACGCTTACAATGGCTAATCAGTGGGTTTGCATTTACCACGTGTTTTTCAATGCTGTGCCAGCACAGGGATAAACTGTTTGAAGATATGACCGGTATGTCTTACATCTGCAGATCTATCGCCGCTGCTGGCTGGTGTTTAAGAAGTCCTCCAGCAAAGGCCCGCGGCGCCTGGAGAAGTATCCTGATGAGAAGTCGGCCTACATCCGGGCCTGCCCTAAGGTAGTGCATGATCCCACCTGCAC
Organism: Petrocephalus zakoni; assembly: GCA_026774425.1. NCBI lineage: Eukaryota > Metazoa > Chordata > Actinopteri > Osteoglossiformes > Mormyridae > Petrocephalus > Petrocephalus zakoni. Next base: position 22,759,600 of record JAODKN010000021.1, read on the forward strand.
ACGAATATCCAGGCCTGCCCTAAGGTACCCCATGATTCCATTTACACACAAACATCCAGGCCTGCCCTAAGGTAGCCCAAGATCCTTCCTGCAGATGAACTTCCGGGCCTGCCCTAAGGTACCCCATGGTCCTTCTTGCACACAAACATCCGGGCCTGCCCTAAGGTAGCCCAAGATCCTTCCTGCACAGGGACATCCAGGTCTGCCCTAAGGTAGCCCATGATCCGCCTGTACATGAACGTCCAGGCCTGCCCTAAGGTAGCCCATGATCCTGCCTGCACATGAACATCTGGGCCTGCCCTAAGGTACCCCATGATCCCACTTGCACACAAACATCCAGGCCTGCCCTAAGGTAGCCCATGATCCTGTTGCACACGAACATCCAGGCCTGCCCTAAGGTACCCCATGATCCCACTTGCACACCAACATCCAGGCCTGCCTTAAGGTACCCCATGATCCTGCTTGCACACCAACATCTAGGCCTGCCTTAAGGTACCCCATGATCCTGCTTGCACACCAACATCCAGGCCTGCCCTAAGGTACTCCATGATCCCACTTGCACACCAACATCCGGGCCTGCCCTAAGATAGCCCAAGATCCTTCCTGCACAGGGACATCTGAGCCTGCCCTATGGTACCCCATGCTCCCACCTGCACCAACATCCAGATCCGTGCTTAGGTGTAATCCAGCCAGGGTTATTATTCTTGATGAGGACTGATGCTAAAACTATACAAAAACAGTGCTAACCCCTGTACCATCATGCTGCCCTTAAATAGTAAAATGTAAAAAGTACAGTAAACGTAATAAAAAAAAAGTAATAAAGCCAATAACATATATAACATATATATAACATAATACAAAAAAATAACATAAAACTAAAAGCTAAACACAAAAATCAAAACTATAATATCACTGCATAGTGCACAGATAACAGGGGGGGGGTGAGAAATAGATGAAGAGAAGCTGTATTTCTTGGTTATGTATATCGAGAAGATGGGTAGAAGGCTCTGGAAACTTATTATAATTACATGTTTGGTTATCCCGCATTTTCAAAGTACATTTGCATCCGCCCTCATGTTAATAACATAATGGCTAGCCATTTATTTTCCATTCCGAAAATCCAGTATTCTAATTATACAGTGGTTGACAAGTGTGCACAGCTTGCAGCTTGAGAATGTGAACTGTATGTATTGTTGCAGTAGGGTGCGCATTCTTTTAGCGATTCGCCTGGAAATGGGGCTGCGCAGGTCCTGGCGCGGGTCTGCAGAATGAAGGTGCGGTGCGTGTGCCCGCACTTATCTCTGGGCGCCCATCGCCGCACCTGTCACGGGGAATTCGGAGGAGAAGAAGCAGATGTGAGGAAGTGTTAGATCTGCAGTTAGAGGCGACATCAAAAGATGCGAGGGCGCAGAGGCCCGCCTCGCATGCACATGCTGCGGCCCCCGAGTCAGAGTCAGGTGCCTTTGTCGAGTCTCGCGGTTTCTTAATCCCCCATGTTCTGGTTCTCAATATGAAGGATCTCACCGCATCGAGGGCCTATTTATAAGGCATTCATCAATCATCCTCCTCTTTTTCAGCCGGTAATTAGTTACTCCGAACTCCCCCGTTCTCCTTTTTGAAACACTTCCAGTCCCCCACCCTCTTGCACACTCCCCCCAACTTCAGATTGCTAAATTTCTATCCTTCACACCTCCTTCACACCATTCTCTGTCCCGATGAAGCTCACAACCGGTGCAGGTCAAAGCCCTTATGGCACCCTAGGTGATCTTCACTGCCAGCCATCCCAGCAAGATTCACCACCTGATCTCACTTTGTTTTAGCCGACGTGCACCGGGGGCACCAACAGTAAAGATTGCCGGAGGCGGGAAGGGGGTAGTTTGCTAAGTCAGTGCCACCTCACAAGATGCCACCCTGAGCAGACGCCCATCTTGCCCTTGCCATGGATCCACCCATGCCCAGAACTGCAGCCCCAATGCTCTCCTGACCTGACGTTTCTGCCCTCCCGTAGGTGACGGAGATCAGCAACGTGAAGAACGTGACCCGGCTCCCACGGGAAACCAAACGCCAGGCCGTCGCCATCGTCTTCCCCGATGACACCTCACGCACGTTCACCTGTGACTCAGGTACCGCCGTCATCGATTCTGGGTGGAATATTGGTGCAATACCCTGGGGGTCAATTAACCATCTTCAATCATGCATCAAGACAGTGAGTGCATTGGACATTCAAACTTAATTAACTGCTCCTTCAATTAAGAACATTCTTCACCCTTTTAATTGGGATTATTAATAATGTCTAAAGTGTTGATCCTCATTAGACCTTTCTAATCCAACTCGAGCCGCATGTTTAATTTACTGTCATGTTTGTTTTTGTTCTGTTGGACCAATGAGAGCCTCACTTTTTTATCCTGTATTCAGAGTTGGAGGCTGAGGAGTGGTTGAAGACCCTGTCCATTGAGTGCCTTGGGACCCGCCTCAATGACATCAGCCTTGGGGAGCCAGACCTCCTAGCAGCAGGAGTTCAGTGTGAGCACACCGGTGAGCATCCGTAACCAGGATCTCAGATCCCTGTGGAATCGTTGTTTGTGCCTGAGATCTGTATCTGCGTGATGAGCATCTACACTAACGTTCCCCGGCAGAGCGCTTCAACGTGTTCCTGTTACCCTGTCCCAACCTGGACATCTACGGGGAGTGCATGATGCAGATCACCCATGAGAACATCTACCTGTGGGACATCCACAATCCTCGCACGAAGCTGGTCACCTGGCCCCTCTGCTCCCTGCGGCGGTATGGCCGCGACGCCACCCGTTTCACCTTCGAGGCTGGCAGGTATGGACGGACAAGCGATGGGCAGATCGAATGAATGATACACATAAATGGAATGATAAGACACAAGATTACAATCTTGCGCTTCACAATTGGCTTAATTGAATTGGCTCGAGTTGGAGTAAGAGAAGGAACTGGTGGGAGGTGGAATGCGGCAGAATAAGAAAATTCAGGCAGGATACAAGGAGGACAGATTGAGACTGACGACGACTGGCAGCAGAACAAAGACTCTGGGTAAACAGAGTAACAGTTGAGGCCTGTACGTCATGGCAGTTTTGTGAACAGGCCTGGCACAGCTATCTGGAGTGTGATCCAGCGATGTGAGCTTCCCCACATCAATCTGGGCTGTTTAATAAGGTGGCCTAAATGAGACGCTCTGATGGAGATGCTCAGAACTGGCCTGTCCCAGAACTGTGAGGATATTGATCGAATGGATTATAAGGAAAGCTTGCCCTCCTGGGGCATAATTCTCATTGATGAAATAAACTGAATCCCCAATGCACTGGTAAATGTGCTGGTGGTGGGGGCTCGTCCTCGAGCATCATTAAAAGGTGACGATGCACTGCCCCCTTGTGGTAGAGGTAGTGTGTTACCATTGCTTTTTCAATCTAGCGCCTGTTCTGTAGCTGCTTATTCATAACTGGCTTGCAGAGCTAATGTACATTTGCACTGTTATGGTTAATTTCTGACACTGATATTACTGAGGAATTATATAGTCTATGCAATTAACTGATATGAATGAATGTGAAATCCAGTCTTGTACTGTACTATATCCATCAATCCATCCATCCACCCCTCCATCAATCCATCAGTCTTCTTGGTACGCTTGGCCTGATCAGGGCTGCAGGGCCTTTACAATTACACCATTACTATTAAGAACCATTTGTTCTTTTCTGTTTGTATAGCAGTGTTTATGAAGGATGCTTACCTGATGCTTACTCTGTGTGTGTGTGTGTGTGTGTGTGTGTGGGTGCATGCACTTCAGGATGTGTGACAGCGGTGAGGGCCTCTACACCTTCCAGACACGAGAGGGAGAGCAGATCTATCAGAGGGTCCACTCTGCCACATTGGCCATTGCCGAGCAGCACAAAAGGGTCCTGATGGAGATGGAGAAGAACAGTCGGGTGAGTAACAGAAGAGAATAAATATGCAGACCAACATTTCAGATGCATTTATATTGTGTCTGCTTTGCCTTTAAAGTGGACGAGGCGGTTGTGAAGCAGGACTAATGACGACTCTCTCTTCCTTTGTCTCCCTCTGTCTGCCTCTGTCTCTCTCTGTCTGTGTCTGTCTGCCTCTGTCTCCACCTGTCTGCATCTGTCTGCCTCTGTCTCCCTCTGTCTGCATCTGTCTCCCTCTGTTTGTGTCTATCTGCCTCTGTCTCCTCCTGTCTGCATCTGTCTGCCTCTTTCTCCCTCTGTCTGCCTGTCTCCTCCTGTCTGCATCTGTCTCCCTCTGTCTGTGTCTGTCTGCCTCTGTCTCCCTCTGTCTGCCTCTTTCTCCCTCTGTCTGTCTCTGTCTCCTCCTGTCTGCATCTGTCTCTCTGCCTGTCTGCCTCTGTCTCCTCCTGTCTGCCTGTGTTTGTCTGCCTCTGTCTCCTTCTGTCTCCTCCTGTCTCCCTCTGTCTGCATCTGTCTGCCTCTGTCTCCTCCTGTCTCCCTGTCTCCTCCTGTCTGCATCTGTCTCCCTCTGTCTGTGTCTGTCTTCCTCTGTCTCCTCCTGTCTGCATCTGTCTTCCCCTGTCTCCCTCTTTCTCCTCCTGTCTGCCTCTGTCTCCTCCTGTCTACATCTGTCTTCCCCTGTCTCCCTCTTTCTCCTCCTGTCTGCCTCTGTCTCCTCCTGTCTGCATCTGTCTTCCCCTGTCTCCCTCTTTCTCCTCCTGTCGGCATCTGTTTTCTCGTCTCCCTCTTTCTCCTCCTGCCTGCCTCTGTCTCCTCCTGTCTGCATCTGTCTTCCCCTGTCTCCCTCTTTCTCATCCTGCCTGCCTCTGTCTCCTCTTGTCTGCCTCTGTCTCCTCCTGTCTTCCCCTGTCTCCCTCTGTCTCCCCCTGTCTGCATGTCTCCCTCTGTTTGCCTCCGTCTCCCTCTGTCTGCATCTATCTTCCTCTGTCTCTCTCTTTGTCTCCTTCTCTCTGCCTTTATCTGCCTCTGTCTCCCTCTGTTTGCCTCGGTCTGTCTGAGCAGCTGCTGTCGAAGAGTTCAGAGGCGGGGTCCTACCCGTGCACGCCCACCGCCATCCTGCCTCGCAGCGCCTTCTGGCACCACATTACCGGCAGCTCCACCAATGGTATGGCGGGTGAACGGCAAGCGTGCCTCACCCTTCCTCTGCACAGTGAGCTTTAAATGTGGGCCTGCAGGCCCATCTCCTAGACTGAGCTACTTGTAAATCCTACAATGAGTGGGATTTCCGTACCCTGTCAGTCAGTGCACACTTTAACCAGATGGAAACCATCATTAAACAAGTGTATTACACTTCATTAACATTTTACATATTTAGCAAATGCTTTTGTTCAAAGTGAAGCAAATACCACATACATATATGCTGTCAAGGAGTCAACTAGGCATAGCAAGTGCCGCTAGGCTGTGCTTCTAATGCATGGTCAGGTACAAGTGTAAGCAGGATTGGAGCAGGAGCTACACAACAACTTGTAACAAAACAGGAACCGAGTTTAAACAAGGACCAGGAGTGCAACGTAAGAACACTTAGTGAATGTAAAGAGGCATCAGACTAGTAGTGGAATTCATGGAACACGTGGGGCCAGTGTGACCAGTGTGATAAAACATGACATATTTACACCCATCTGTATCGATGACCTATCCCCTGCTGTTGTGTTTTAGGTGATGTGTTCAGTAGCTCACAGAAAGAGCCAGAAGCAGGCCTGCTTCCCGGACGTCTGCCCCCTGAACGCCAAAACACAGTCCCCATCAGCCACAGCCGGCACGGTCCTGACCACTACCGCTCCTACCCTGGCCAGTGAGGGGCGCTGCAGATCCTTCCCACCTGGTGTTTTATCTCCCTTATGTCTGTGGGGCCGGGACCTCATTTTCATCTCTTCTGGCCCCCACTGATCCAGGGAGGCAATAGAGGAGGTGGGTGAGAAATAGAGCCTGACACACACACAGGGAGAATTCCTTTTTGGCCACGGAGGATCGACAAGACTCGCACACTCCTCCCGTGAGGAACTCCATCTCTCAGCAGCCCTCAAAAAGAAGGTGGAAAAAAAAGGAGGATGGGTTTGAGACTCATGGACCTTTGCGTAATTCTCTTGTGTTTCGGACACATTTTCGTGCGCTGCTCTATGCATGGCCCCTTGGCAAGAAACGAAATGACTGTACGGTGCGTGTGAGTGTTTAGGGGGTCCTCAGCTAGCCAAGCCCAATGACACCCTATTGTTAGCAAGGTCTGCCTCTGGAGAGAGAACATATGTACCCACCCCATTCTTTGGGCAAGAAAACGAAGAAGTCTAGGAATTTCTATGGCGAGTGCAGCCGTCAAGCATGAAAACAAGTCTGCACGCCCAGCGCTCGAACCCATAACCTTAATCTAGCACATAAACGATGGGCCTTATAGCAGTGTCTATGGTCCTGGAAGTACACAGTGACACTGCGTGCGTGCGCATGATGGCCAGCCGTGTATGGCGAGAGAGAGAGAGAGAGAGAGAGAGAGAGAGAGACAGAAGAACGTCTTCCTCAGGCAAGGATGAGGAAGGGGATTGATCAAGCAGCATTGTTCTTTTGTAGGCAACAAAGCAAGCAGACAGCTAGACGTTTCCTTGAGCTGAGTCCATTTAGGACGGATGACAAAACAAGACGCTGCGTTGGCTGAAACCCTTCTGGCTTTATCATGCTGCTCTTCGGTGAACCACAGACACACCTCTCCTGGGAACTGTACCTGAGAAAGCTTCCTTCGTCCCTTCATCCCTTCCTCTGATCGGGGTGCCTCTGTGTTCATGGACAGAGACATTTCTGTCAGCTGGTGAAAGATACCATGAAAAAGCTTCTCTGGACCAGTGGTTGCATTACTGTCTAGCATCATTAAAGAAAAAAAAAATGGAGAGGAACCGAAAGACTGGAAAAGGCGGATGACAGCGGCGTGTGACTTAAATTATTTTTTTACTCATCCCCTTTTTTTAGAAAAAATGTTTTCCATCACCTGAATGAGAAAACAACACAAATTTGAAGTTTGTTTTTCTAAGCATTTCGTTCTTCACAAAAGGGTAACGATGATTGGAAATGTCTGTGGGCGTCAGTTTATCATTCCTGTGCTTTGGATTTTAATCGGAGGTCTGGTTATGCGCTCGTGTGTTCTTAACTGAAAGTTTGCACTTGGAGATGATTTTAAACATTACTTTTTTAGATAACTCAGGAGAAAATAGGTCTTCTATTCGAGACATTGTGTTTTTTTTTTTTTTTTTACTTTGGGGGATGCAGCCTTGTTGGCATAACTTCTCTGGGTCTGGATAAGTGGGGCACCTCCATGTCTCAGCTATCTGTCTGTCTGTCTAAGAGAACTTCAACATCCACCGAGTTGCAAGGTTTGGCAATGCCATTCCACTTCAAGTGGGCCCATGGCCAGGGGTCTGTACAGGGTCCATTGTATGTAGCACATTCCCTTCAGAAGTCTCCGTCTCAATATAAAACTGATACATCTGCAGTACAGTCTCTGAGTCTCTAACCAGTGTGATGCTCACACGTCCTGACTGTCTTGAGTCTGCTATATTCACAGGCTTGATGGATGAGCATCCTGTAGACAGATTTCTAACTGCTCTATAACACATAGTCTCTCATATTCAAGTGGGCGGTTTGCTGCAAAGTGATCTATTTTTTGTACTACGAGCTGGGATAGGGAAGCGACTGTAACTCTTAATAAACCTGTGTGACGTTCAAGGTCTTGTCGAAATTCCCGTTCGTCCCTCTTGGCGCCCAACTTAAAGCTTGCATTTTATTAACAGTTATTTATTGTCATACTTAATGGAAAAAACAGTTTTATTCTGCAGAAAATATATATTTACACATGTTGGGTGAGCATGTTGCTCGTACAAAGCTGGATTCAAGGGCCTAGATTTGGGTATGGACAGTAGGGACATGTCTCTACCAATATTGTGTAAGTACTGTGTTTGGGGGGGTTCTGGGCTGGTTAAGTCCCTACCAATGATGAAACCAAATGTACACACTTGGCTGGATTCATTTTTCAGCTCTAATGAGGATGACTTGGCGTCCTTAAGGAGCGTCCCTGTACTGGCTGCCCCCAGGGATCCCTTGTTCTGTTGGTCTGCAGTGGGGAAGACATTCATGTGTGAGGTCTGTTATACAATTCAATACATACGAGTTTGTGTAATTTAATGTTATGAATAAGAAGGGCTAAGCCTCTGTTGAACACATCACTAACATATCTAAGCTTCTGCTGAACACGTTTTTCCTCTATGTTGTGTATTTATAACCTGGGTTGACCGTTGTACATATAGCTATTTATTTCTTTGTTTTGTGCTGGTGTCACATAGAGAACGCGTTCTTCCAAATCTGTGTGCGCGCGTGTGTCTGTACGTCTTTGGATAACAATGGAGAATGTTAGGATAACGCCAAGACACCTCATCTTGTTTTATAAAACATGCTTCAGGCATGCTGGGTAACACTGTTAACAGATTGTTCTGGATTCACCTTTGTGCATCTGGGGTGTCTAGACCTGTGGGAGGTGAGAAAGCAGGACTCAGCCCCACCTTTAGGGGACAGCAGAACAATGGCCTTGGCTGTCTTGGGCGGGATTCGCTAAGGGACACAATGAATATTAAACAAAGACGGGCGATGTGGAGTAGCTTCTACACCAGAGCACAAGTAGCTACAGATCCCGTTGGGGTAACATCTCCAACTTAGTTCTCAGTTGTCTGACTGCAGCCCATTGGTCCGAGGCATGTGAATTAACTAGTGGATAACAAATGGATCTTTCTTTTCCGTCAAGGTTTCATTTTCTGCCTTAAAGCCGCTATTTGCTTTTTTCGGGCTTCACCACACAGATAAGATAAAGTTCTGAGGTGTGCTTAAGGTCAGATTTATAAAGACTGATTTATACACTATGACGGACACCATTTATATATACATACAGGGGCCTGGTGGGTGCATTTGAATGTGATAAATTGAGAAGGAAGTGACATTTGGCCCTGGTCAGAAAACAGAGCTATAGCTATTGGAACACAATATTTTAGTTTTATGACATTATACCTAGTTGCAAAAATCTTATTTTTTCCCCCCTGTCCATTCTATGCACACTCGTTTTTCATTTGGTTTACTGTGCAGCTCAAGGAAGGGACTATTATGGGTTATACTCATAGCACCATTTTTTTATTGCTGCACCTGGGAATGTTACTTTGCAGTCTCTGTCTTCGTGGGGTGACAAACACATACATATATATTTTATTTCAACATGAAGGCCAGTGTTTCTCAACCCTGCTCCTGGAGCCCCACCTGCCAGGACGTTTTCACTCCAGCCTGACCTTAATTAGCATCAGGTGTTTCTTAATGACCTAATAATGAAGGTGGTAGGTTGTAAGCAGTGCAGGTGTGACCGGAAACTTTCTGGCAGGTGGGAACATCAGGTGAGAAACACTGATGTAGGCTGAGTATTTCTGGTTAAAATGCTCAGTCCTATTTGGAGCATCCCAAACCTTAATGGCCTTAGATACCACCCATTTAATTTATTCCCAACTAAAACATGATACTACTCTGTCAGACCACGTTGTTGTCAAAACAGTCTCGATGCAGTAACATCCGTTGTCTGGCCATTTAAATCTGTGCGCCAATGTCCAGTCGATGTGTCATCTACACCTGTGGAAACACATAAGATATAATATATGCCACTTTTTCAGTCCTCCAGGTCCTAGGCAGCTCTATGTAGATCGGAACAATATATGAAATTGAATTATTGTGTAAAGTTAAAAAAAAAACAATACTTTGAAAAATACAGCCAGAAAAATGTGTTGCTTACTGCAGCTAAAATTTATTCTTGGAGTTCTATGTATTGTCCTATAGTTTCTGGATGTTCAGAAACATATCAGTTTCAGTATATGTTATCCTTTATTACGTCAGTTTTCAACGTGTCCTACGACTCGTGTCCATGTTATTACACATCGGTAACAGAATAAGAAGACAGTCATACTAGCTGAAAGTAGACTATAAAGCTTATTTAACAAAAAAACTAAAGTAAAAGCAAAAGCCATTAACAGATATTTGTCTTCTGCTCATTTGAACTTTTGCTGTTTTTTTTTTTTATTATTTCTGGGTCCCTTCCAGTTTAGATTTTAATTTTGCACACCGACCGCATCATTCACAGTGGTGGCTGTTTCCGGCAGATAACTTGTCCCACATAAGCATGAGAATGCAAAGAAACGGGAAATAATAATAGTTTAATAGTCTGAAAAGCAGAAACTTAAAATTCTCAGACTGTCGATGTATCGCGTTCTTATAGAATTCCTTTGAAACAATATTTAAAATGTCAAGATCTTTGACTAAATATTTATTTTACAGCTTATCTTGCACAAGGCATAATGGAACTTTGGAATAAAGCGGACACTCTGCTAGCCGTGATCTGGTTGGTTAGCTCACCAGTGTGCTAAAGGTCTGCTAAAGAGCATGTTAGCATAGAGTTCACCTTGCATGCATTGAGTTATAAAACGCTGTGTGTGTCATGTAATGTTTGTGGTACAACATTTTGCAGTTTTACAATAAAAAAGATGTTTTTTTACAATAAAACCTGAAACTTGTGTCCTGATTATCCATCACTAACCTATTTGATATCCTGTGAGTTTTAAATTAAAATGAAAGAAAAAAAACAATATATAATATGCTGTGTATAAGGGGTGGGCAGCCTTATCCACAAGGGGCCAGCGTGAATGCAGGTTTTTGAAATCAACTTTAGGCTTGCGGTTAAAATCCAGGTGTAACGACTCTTCAACCAATCAGTCCTCTCATTAGTAATCTAATTAGGAAGTTGCAATGAAAATCTGCACACACAGTGGCTATTTCTGGATAAGATTGCCCATCTGTTTAGAAACAGAAAGGATCCAGGTCACTCCCCTGCCTCAAGCTGCGACCTTGTACTGGATAGACAGTATGGAAATTGATAAATTTGTCATTAGTGTTTAAAAAGCACATTTTCACATTTTGGCATCAAAGATTTATGCTTTCCACCTTAACAGCCACTACCTACAGCACAGTCAGAAGATGCAGAAGGCATGACATTATCGCCGCTCTTTTTCTACACTAAAAACAACTGTACCGCCCAGAAGGTCCCTAGAAGTCAGGTGATTCTGACGAGTAAACAAAACGCTCTAATTCGCACTAAGCCCTTCCGTTCCGTACTGCTCCTCGCTCACGAGGCTGCTGGCTCTGCCCGCTGGTCCGCTCCATACCGCTCCTTGCTCACGAGGCTGCTGGCTCCGCCCGCTCCTCCGCTCAAATTCGCACTAAGCCGCTCCGCTCCTTACCGCTCCTCGCTCACGAGGCTGTTGGCTCCGCCCGCTCCTCCGCTCTCCTTCGTGCTAAGCCGCTCCGCTCCGTACCGCGCCTCGCTCACGAGGCTGTTGGCTCCGCCCGCTCCTCCGCTCTAATTCGCACTAAGCTGCTCCGCTCCTTACCGCTCCTCGCTCACGAGGCTGCTGGCTCCGCCCGCTCCTGCGCTCTAATTCGCACTAAGCCGCTCTGCTCCATACCGCTCCTCCGTTCTAATTCGCACTAAGCCGCTCCGCTCCATACCGCTCCTCCGTTCTAATTCGCACTAAGCCGCTCCGCTCCATACCGCTCCTCGCTCACGAGGCTGCTGGCTTCCTCCCGCTCCAGTCAAATCGCTCCACACTCGCTCCAGAGGCGGTCCTAGAGGTAAAGCTTCACTAGGGCACAGCCCCGCCCGATCAAAACATATTGAGATACGTTCATGAATTAGGGCTGAATGATTTTAAGAACGAGAATCTAAGTGCGATTTATTTGACAGATATTGTGATTTGATTTGCGTGTCACGTTGCGCTTTTATTCAGCGCCTTAAAATCAAGGGCGTAGATTTGCTCTGGACATTAGTGGGGACCTATGACTAAGTGGATTAAATTACTGGTGGGGACATTTCAATGGTCGGAGGATATTGGTGGGGACACGTCCCCTCCGTCCACCCTAAATCTACGCCTCTGCTTAAAATAACTGTGGAGGGCCATTTTCACAAGAAACGTTGTGTAAAACGTTGGGTTTAAGACTATGCATGTTGTAACAAACAGTTCCTACTGCTCGGTGACAACTACCGCCGCTAGGTGGCAATAAGGGGCACAATAAAAATCTACAATATTGTAGTTAATGTTGTGCCTCCAACTCGCGCGAGACTTGAGGAGAATTGGCCAAAAAAGCAATGAACTGAAGATGGGACATGAAAGAGCGCGCCTAAGAAAGGGATTCGTCTAAATAGAAATTGATCAGAAATTGGTTATTTCTAAATAATAAAGACACAGGACTTCTACGAACAATTGGCTATAATAATACAACAATAATAATGACAATAATATAATTCTTTATGCATTCATATATATATATATATATATATATATATATATATTACGCGCAACACCCCTGTAAACATTAAAACACCATTTGATTGCTAAATTAATAATACGGAATCAAAAAACAAGATGATTCCTGCTGTTCTACTGTTCTACGTCATGGGATTTTGCCCATGAACCCCGAGCCCATCCCATGCAGTCGCATCGGCAACTTTTATGATGGTGCATTCTATCTTTTTATTTTCTGAAATATGGTAAGCATTTCTTGTATGAAACATTATTGTAAAAGATATAACGAACAAATACTCACGAATAATGTGTACTTGATCAGTAAGTTGCATTCTGCACGTAGTTATAATTTCTGTGAATTCTGAGATACTTGTCTTTACTGTGAGGTCACGTGGAAAAGAATTAATGAAGGGAAATGGAGACCGCGGCTAAGGGTTGCCAACTTTGATCAGCTGACTGGAGGAAGATTCAAGACAAGTCAGCACACCTATGCACACGCATTTGCATGTTTGTAACAGTTTTGTTACCTTGTAAATAGTGTGTAGGCTTCGCAAACTACCTCGACGCTTTCGATGTAGCTAATTTTTGATTTGTAATGGAATAATATAGATATGCCGTAAGATTTCATGCTGCTTCGTGTGCTTGAGTCTGAAGGCGTGAGTGTGACGCCAGATGCGTGAGAGCTGGCAGCTCTGGACACACGATTCTGCCGTACATGGATCGATCAAAAATACAGAAGAAAATCGGCCCCCCTCACTCAACACGCGATTATCTCGAGCGACGAAAACGGATCGCGCTCTCGGGGGTGGATTAAGCCGCCTAGCGGGGGGCAGATCGCGCTCTCGGGGGTGGATTAATAAACCGCCTAGCGGGGAGCAGATCGCGCTCTCGGGGGTGGATTAAGTCGCCTAGCCGGGCGTCAGATCGCGCTCTCGGGGGTGGATTAATAAGCCGCCTAGCGGGGAGCAGATCGCGCTCTCGGGGGTGGATTAAGCCGCCTGGCGAGGCTGTGTGACAGTCATGTGAGCCGGGAAACATGGCCGCACAAAAATAATGGCTCGTCGCACTTCAGTCATCCCTCCGCCTTGACGTCCGCCGTCGTGCTTGTCGGGAAGTGAGCGACCTCCTTGCGAATTTCAGCCCGACTTTTACCGTCCGTCCCCCCCGAAGTAAAATGGTCGGTTGACTAGCGCCAAGCCTCCTAGCCTGTCAGCTTGCTTCTGGACGCGCGGACCATCCAACATTATCTATGAAAATAGTCAGAATATAATATAATATTTTTTTTCCAGGGGTACCTTCCAGCTTTGTGTGGTTTGATGCAGTAGAACAGCGTATGGTTATTATTTTATGATTGCTGCCAGTCTTCGCAGCGGAGAAGGTGTCCATGCGGCTAATATGACTGCATAGAGGTTGGTTGGCGACCGGCCGACTGTAGAAGCAGCGCTGCCGCTTTCCAGCCCGCCAGGGAACCTCTCCGTCTAGCTGTGCTGCTGGTCCCTATCTGTCCGGGTTCGGTGCCTCGGTGACAATGAACAGCGAGAAGGACTTCGCCCCTCTGACCCCCAACATCGTCAGAGCCCTGAACGACAAGCTGTACGAGAAGCGCAAAGTCGCCGCTTTGGAGATCGAAAAGTAAGGGGCTGCCTTCCTAGGATGCTTCCTCTTCCATTAGCCAAAGTGTCTAGTGTTTTAGTGTTTCTCGTCATCTTCTACTCGGCTCTCCAAAAGATCGGGATGCCACGGCTTTGATTTCCTTTAACATAATCGCAGTATTTTTTATTTATTACTAATTTAATTTAATTCTTAATTAAAGTTGTTCCTTTTCGTACCTTATGTTTAGCCACTTTGGGAGCAACAACCGATTTAACCCTTTCTTTATAAAATAGTCAATGTGCAGTTTATTAATTTTTAAAGCCCTTGGCAAATCGATATCAAGCTATTAGAGTCAACCTGTAATCTTGATAGACCGCCTATCTTTCATAGTATGGACCAAATAATAATCAATCTTTAATATGTTGGTTGCGACTGTACGCTTTTTTTCTGCTAAACGTGGTAAATGTAATGATCTAAAAATCTTAACTGTCATTAACTCTGTGTGTGTGTGTGTGTGTGTGTGTGTGTGCGCAGGCTAGTGCGAGAGTTTGTAGCTCAGAACAACTCCACCCAGATCCGTCATGTCATCCAGATCCTGGCCACTGAGTTTGCCCTGTCCCAGCACCCCCACAGTCGTAAAGGGGGGCTTATCGGCCTGGCTGCCTGCTCCATAGCCCTGGGAAAGGTAGGGGCCGATCTAGCGGTGGCACCACTATTTTTTCCGTTTCCATATTCAGCTTCCTTAACTTGCTTTCTTAAGAAAATTTCAGTTATTTGCTTAGTGGGGACCATGGTTTATTTGAACCACATTATGAATTAATGCACTAATTTACTGAAGTTTTCTCTGGGGAAATACCTTACTGAGGGTTACAACAGCAGGTTCAGTCCTGGCATCAGAAGTGGTGGCAGCGTAGTTACACATTTTTAATGGCACCTGGAGCATAGCTTTTTAAATTTTTTTCCCCTTTGCTTTCTTTCCTGCTGCCTGGACAGACTCTTACACGACAATTATTTTCTTCATTGCACTTTTTGCCTGTGCATATTCTTGGTTGCTCAGAGACTCACCTTTCATCCTGTGCTTTTATATCCTATTACTCCTGGCACTATGTAATCTGACACAAACAGAAATCCATTTAGCATCCGCCTGGTTTGTACGACAGATGATATTCTCAGTGTTGGTCAATGACAAGCCCGGCCCCCACCCGCATATTCACTTGTGTTTTGACGCGCAGGACTCTGGCCTTTACCTGAAGGAGCTGATTGAGCCCGTGCTCACCTGCTTCAACGACTCCGACAGCCGTCTGCGATACTATGCTTGTGAGGCGCTTTACAACATCGTCAAGGTGGCCAGGGGCGCCGTGCTGCCCCATTTCAATGTGCTGTTTGATGGGCTTAGCAAGGTGAGCAGCCAGGAACACAGTGTTCGAATACGAGGTACTCAAAGGACAAATATTTTAGGGACAAAGCCGTGTTCTTACCCCTTTGGCTCATGAAGTGGCTGCTGTTCCATTTACTGAAGGTGCTTCAACTAGTGTACATTATAAGTTTGCTTGTGGATGAGTCTCCCATTGTTTAAAAGCCTGCAAATTAAGTAATCATATATTGTTTGCTAGCTGTAAACCTCAGTGTAACCGCATCAGCCGCATGCTCAGAAAGGATTTATGGGGCTGGGACAATTTACTGATGACTGTAATATTAAATTAAATGTCTGTATATCATTCAAGCTGGCAGCAGATCCAGATCCCAACGTGAAGAGTGGGTCAGAGCTCCTGGACCGTCTGCTGAAGGTACTCAGTGTGGCAGTAGCAACATTTCTGTAGTTTTGAAGGATTAGTCATTTTTCTGTGGGCTACCATTTTAAACATAAAAAATGTACATGCATGCATGTGCGCGTTTGAATAAGAGATGGTATTATATGTTCCGGTTTCACAGGACATCGTGACAGAAAGTACCAAATTTGATCTGGTGGCCTTTGTCCCTTTGCTGCGTGAGCGTATTTACTCCAACAATCAATA
>JAODKN010000021.1:22775668-22786282 GCA_026774425.1 Petrocephalus zakoni
GTGACAGAAAGTACCAAATTTGATCTGGTGGCCTTTGTCCCTTTGCTGCGTGAGCGTATTTACTCCAACAATCAATACGCTCGTCAGTTCATCATCTCCTGGGTGAGTTCCGCAGTGGGGCTGGGCGGATTCTGTTCACTGATACATGCTTCAACATGAAGCACTTTTTGGTGTAATATTGATAACATTAATGCTCTCTTTTGACTATGATACAGTGAAGCTTTTTGCTTTTCCATTCTTTCTCTGCTCTTTGTACATGTTGCTGTGCTGCTTGACTGCAGTTGTTGACTATAAATAGCCATGTGCAGTTACAGTGAAATGTGTTTTATAGAAGACTAAGCTGACAGTTATATGATAGCAGTTTATCGCTTGAGAAATCTGCATTTTTGGGTTTCTGTTGACAAGAGCATATGTTACACAATTTTAGGGGGAATAAAATCTTCTTGTGCAGTTTTATTTTATTAGAATCAGTGCTGTAAATGCAATAAATCCATAAATCTAAGCATTGAAAAAGAATTTGCTGTTTTTATGACATATGACTTTCCATAAATGTGCATAGTGTGTAATTTGTGTAATCAAATGCGAAATGAGGGAACTTTATTATTTAAAGTAATGATTTACATTATTATAGGGCTGCAAAAGATATTGCTCTTAAATACAATTCTGACCCTTTCATGTGGGATGACTGAAATAGAGGATGGAAAATTTAATCAAGAAAAAAAACCCTTGACACTAACATAAAGCACATGTTTTTCCATCTCTCTTAAACATTTTACCACAGAATCTTGCAAAAAATGCTTAAAAGAAGCAATACTTGTAGTTTTTTTTTCTTACTGTTTGCATTAAAGCAGGGTCTTTAATTCCTCTCTCTATGGACCTGTAAGCGGGTGTTTATCTGATTTGCTGCATCACAGAATACAGATCAAAATGCCATCGACGTTAACTGCTATAACTTACTAATTTCTCAAGAAATGTTTAACAAGAGTGTTTAGTAAAAACAATTAACTAGTAAATCTTTTATTTGATTCGATGTACTCTCTCAATGCATTACAGCTTATGTAGTTGTGAGTGGCTAGGACTTAATTTATAAAGGATGCATTGCTATTTGAAGCTGTCTTTGATTAGAAACCACAACTGGGCAAGGAAAAGGGCTTTTATTTTGAGTACAGTGTCCTTTTTTGGGGAGACGGTTCTATAGACATTCTGACAGCCCACGATCAGTACAGAAAGAAACCTGCCCTTACTGCTGGGGCTGAGGGGCTTTGTTGGGCACAGGATGATCTTGGTTCCGTCGGGGCGGCCTCGAATGGACTTTCAGATTGCAGTTTCGGCTACATTTCTGTGGGTGCAATAAAAGAATACTCCAGTATATCTGCTGTTCTCTGTGATGAGTATAGATAGAATTAACCAGAGCGTCGGCTCCTCCTCAGGAGATCCAGACCCTCTCCATCAGAATTATTATTAGAAATAATCATTTATTATTTAAGGGACCTTGCCATATAAATGATGCCTAGGAAGGTAAAGGGTTTATTATGAACAGTGTACTGTCTGCAGTGATAAAAGTTGGTGTGCAGTACAGTGCAGAAATTCAGCATTCCAGCTTAAGTAATTATATCTAGGCTAGAGAAAAAAAACACTTAACCTCATGATCAGGATTAGCAGTACTGCTTGGGAAATGTTTGCTTGTTTGCGATTTCACCCTTTTCTATTCACTTTGAAATATTAGCTGTCTTGCATTCACTGTTCTATCAAAAAAACTAGAAAATAAATTGAAATCATGAGATTTTTATTGCGATTTTTATTGCGATGTTGAAAATCCTGTTCTGCAGCATGGCTAGCAGCAGGATTTTTATGTTAAACAATATGCTTTACAATTTTGCACTCAGCTTTAAGGCTTGTCCTGAATTTCGCGGGGGATTTTTCAGTCTTGCTAAATGGGAGTGTTGCAAATTCACGCAGTGATATATCCATTTGCATGCATTAGAATGTACTTGACTTACTCCTGATTTCAGATACTTGTGCTGGAGTCAGTGCCGGACATAAACCTTTTGGATTATCTTCCGGAAATCCTGGATGGACTCTTTCAGATCCTGGGGGACAGCAGCAAGGAGATCCGCAAAATGTGAGTTATAGTTCAGTCTTGCCTTTTCCTGGGCTGCTAACCAGATGGGGGCAGGCAGGTGGTGTAGTGGTTAAGGACGCAGCCTGAGCAAGGTACCGTCCCCAAGCCCTGCTCCCCGGGTGCTGATGTAGCTGCCCCCTGTTGTGTCACATGGGTTAAATGCAGAAGACACATTTCATTGTTGCGTGCTGTGGTGCGTCAACAATGACGATTAATCACCTTTACTTCTGACAATTAATCACCTTTACTTCTGACAATTAATCACCTTCACTTCACTTCAGATGACACTGTAATAGTGTTTCCCAGTCCAGTCCTCCCAGCTCCCTTCAAGACAGTCAATAGTTTTGCTCCCTCTCAGCACCTGGCTTCAGGGCACTGGGTTGGGAAATACACTTGAAAAACATGACAGCAGTACCCTTTTACTTTCTTGCAGAACATGCAAATTATCTAGCTGCGCTGGACAGTTCAGGTTCTGAAAGTAAAACTCCAGACCAAAATTTTGTTTCAACCAACTCATTTCGTATAAAGAGTCACAGTCACAAAGTACACAACTGGTTGGTTGAAACAAAATCTTGGTCTGGATTTTTTACTTTCTGGACCTGAACTAACCACCTCTGTTATCTAGAAAGTGTTAAATGATGGCTGTTTTTAATGTTTCTGTTCTGTGGATTTTCTCTAATGGTGTTGCTCTTCTCCCCTCAGGTGTGAGGTGGCTTTGGGGGAGTTCCTTAAAGAGATTAAGAAGACACCGTCCACCGTAAAGTTTGCAGAGATGGCTAACATCTTGGTCATTCACTGCCAGGTGTCCGATGAATCTAAATCGAGTAAGTGGGCACATCTTGCAGTCCCAGCAGTGATTGTAACACCCCAATACACAGACGCATCGTGTAGCCAGATAGCCGCCTCAGATGTCACCCCCTGCTGTGTTCTCGGGACTGACCTTTTCCACTCTGCTGAATGTTCTTGGCTTATTGGACGAAACGGAGCCTAAGCTGTTGGAACCTCTTTAAGCCAGTCTTGTGCAACGTAGCGTTCCGTAGACCAGCTGCACCGTTCTTGCTGCGTCAGGAGTGGTTGGATTGATGTGGATGCCTTTGAGGTTGTGGCTTCAGGTTGGGCTTGTTAATAAATTGGTTAACATTACATCTCATCAGTCACCAGCCTATCGGTTTGTTCAGGGAGGCATATTAGACGTTTAGTGACTCTTGGGGTATTTCTGTCTACCATATATGATATGATGAAATCCTTAATCCTGCGGCAGATTAAAAACATGCAGCTGGCCGGCAGTCATCCTGGCTGTCCAGCATAGTTTTTGTTTGTGCTGACAGTAAAGCAAATTTGGGTGTTTGAAAGGACGCTAAAATAGATGTGTGTTGGCCTAACTGTGAAAACATTCCCATGTTTTGGTGAGTAGCTGAGCTTTAATTAAAATGCGAGTAGCAGTGTATGGCATTGTTTTGGAAGTGTGCGGCTGACACGCCTTCTTTTGTCATGTTCGTTTTGTTTCCCTCTCATCCAAAGCGAACGATCTAATCCAGCTAACGGCCATGACATGGATGCGGGAGTTCATCCAGCTGGCTGGCCGCCTGGTGCTGCCGTATTCCTCCGGCATCCTGACTGCCGTGTTGCCCTGTCTGTCCTACGATGACCGCAAGAAGAGTATCCTTTACTGCAGGGGTGGCTGATATGGCAAAGATATTACATCATGATTTTTTTTCAGGCAGAATCACAATCCATAGTCTTATCACCATTCATTTTCATTTTGGTTTGTTTACACTGTTTTGCAAGTTACTGAACTGTGCAATCAAACTAATTACCCTATTTAAAAAAAAAAGAGCCCTGTAACATAACATAAAAAAGGTGGTTAAAAAAAGATTTATCTTGTTGCCATCTGATGTGTTTTACAAATAACTGTTGTTTGTGCCATGTTGGTTTTGGAATCTGAACAATTTTCCACGTTATCGATGCTGAATTCTTTTTTGGGACAGTCTCCTCCATCTCGTCCTTGCTGCTATTTTGCCAAACGGGGAATGTGTTCCGCATTGCATGTTGGGGTGAAGGCGTGAACGGGAGAGGAAGAAATCGAAGGCACTAACTACTGTTTGCTGTTACAAGTTTATTGGTGTGTCGAAACGGATTTGATGTGTTTATGAGCCATAGCGCTGCAGCTGCTCCGTAAAGGCAGATTCTGGAGGCATTATAATCGTTCACGATCTAATATCGTCAAATTGCACACTCCTGCTCTACTTTATTTACATTTTGTTCCATCTTAGTCTAAGCCCTGTCCTGCAAGTCTCTCATCACTGTTCTCTGTAAATGTTGGGCTGCACTCTGTGGCTTTTTCTGGAGTAGCATCGACAACTGGATTTCTCTTTCTCTCCCGCTGCATGGAATATATCTTATTCCTGCCACGATGGAGGAGCTGATTGGAAAAACATTTACTGCTGCAAACATGTTTCATTCAGACAGAATCACGAAGAAAGCAGATCCAAAGACTGACTAATTGTAAGGAGAAGCAGTTCACTCTGCAAAGTCTGGCCCCCTTTTTCATCCTGACAGTGTTGCTTGGGTTTGTAAACTGCCTGAGGATGTGCATTTCTTCACATTTATATTAATTTATCTGATGCTTATATCACGAGTGACTTAAAATAAAGGGATGCATGACAATGTTGCTCATTGGTTCAAAACATATCATTGGCTAATGAGAAGGTTAGCTGCTCAGAATGAATCAGAGCGACTTTTATGCCCTCACCTTAAAAAAAAATATATCTTAGCACCCTGAAAAACAAGGGCGATTCTAATTCAAATATTTCCTGAAACATTTAGGTTTGGACTTGCATGCCTATGGAACAGCAAGCCTTCTTAAGTAATTTTATCACATTTTTGTTTAAGTTAAAAAATGTTAGCCCCTTCTAAAAGGAGGAGATGCACCAGAAGTGTCTTGAGCTTTCCCTTGTTTCCAACCGAAGCTCTGGGCAGGTTGTGGAGATCCTTGATTCATAGTTGCCCAGGTACGAAAGAGGCTGCCAGTGCTTGCAACCACAGCTTGATGAAGCTGGTGACCCCAGAGGATGATGGCGATGAGGAGGTGGATGGCCAGGCGAGTGACACACTGCACCGAGAGGACGACCCCCCCAAGTCCCAGGACGAGCTTGACAGTGAGTATAGTGTGAAACGAGATTTGGGTTTGTACCCCTCAGTGAGGAACCTGCTGTCGATTTGAGCGCTCTTTAGGTGTGTTTCTGATGGTTGGCTAACAGACCCCATGGTGTATGGGACAGAGAGGTGAGGGCTGCCCCCCCCCCCCCACCACCATGATCACATGGTCACATCCCAGTACTGCTTAAATACATTTGAATTTTATCCAAAGCAACATACAGTTGAGAAGGCAGGCTTAGCCAGTCCCAAGAGCGACTGGGGTCAAGTGCCCAACAGCGAAACTACACTGCTAGGGTTATAGTGGTACACGTATTTATCATTTTCGGCTCAGTCTGCCCAATGAAACAAATGAGTACATTTATTGAGATGAATGAGACCTAAGTTCACAAGTAGATGTTCCACACGGAAAACATGCTAACTGTATGAAAACTAATAATGCTAATGCTGGTTGCAGTCAGTTTGGGAACATTTTAGTTTCCCATTAAATTACATCAGTACTACAGGTATAATTTGCTGATGGGGTGGGGGGGTGGATATCGCACCAGAGGATAGATTGGTTACATTTAAGAAGTTTAACCGTCCCCTCGTTTGGTTAATCTTGATTTTTTGCATACATTCATTTAATTGTGTTCAC
Organism: Petrocephalus zakoni; assembly: GCA_026774425.1. Classification (NCBI taxonomy): domain Eukaryota; kingdom Metazoa; phylum Chordata; class Actinopteri; order Osteoglossiformes; family Mormyridae; genus Petrocephalus; species Petrocephalus zakoni. Next base: position 22,781,584 of record JAODKN010000021.1, read on the forward strand.
AAGTTGTCTACCATCCTAGAGAAATGGTATCAGACAAGAGATAAAAATGCAAATAAGACATGTTGCTATCATCTAAGTGATCATATTATATTATATCCTTAAATGTAACTTTATGATTCTTTATATTTTTTATATTATTTTTGAATTTTTATCTTATCGTAATTCTTTTTACAATGTGCAACTAAGCATTCGTAGGTTTGCTTACTTGTGTATTTAATTATTTTATTTTTAAGTCCACAAAAGATATGGGTCGGATCACGATCGAGGTATTATCAAATATGACGTATGTTAGCGGAAAGCACTGAATATTAATTGCAATTGTAAATTTAAAATTAGTTTTTGTATTTTTACCAAAATTATTGGATGAATTGGATGAATGCTGCTACTTTGAACATTGTAAGATCTACCTCAGATTGCCAGTACCTACTAGAAGTGTATTCATTTTTCTAGCATTCTCTTGTTGGCCAGTGTGTGTTTAATAATCATTAATATCCTCCATAAGGAGTAACATACTGCTTAAATAATCTGAACCAACATACTTGCATATTCCTAAGACACAGAACCTTTTGCTTTAGATGGCACAATTAAGTTGAGAAAAAAGCCAGCGTATGTAGATAAGTCTGCTATGTCAGTTATGTTATACCAAGAAAAAAAGCAGCATGTAATATTTCAATTAAAAGTCAGTTTTATTTATGACCGTTTCATTGACAAAGTTCTAATTCACCAATAGCAAGCAGTTATGAAACAGGAAATGCACTACTTAAAAAAAAAAAAAAATAAAAAAAAAATGAAACTTTACAAGCAAAACATGACAAGAGTTTAGACATGAACCATGGTTACCGTCATTACAAATAAAACACTGTTAAGTGACTAAGGATCCAGGATACATTGTTTTAAGTGACTTTTTACACTGACTTATGACAAACCGACCCAAATAAAAAGCATTAGTCTAATCAGACAATTAGGTTCTGAGCAGTCTGTCATGGCACCTCTATACAAAAATTATTTTAGAATATAATTTCACATGTCTCAGTATTTACAGAAATGTAATAACGTGGACTGTAATTAAAGACAAGTGTTTTAGAAATAACATTGGAACATTTAAGGCCAGCATTCAAATAAAATGTTTCAATGACTAAATGACAAACATACACAAATATACCTATACCTATATCTCATAACTTATCAAGCATAGACGCAAAGATAGTAATTGCTCCTCATAGCTGTGGCAAGGATCTTTTTTTTCTATATCTATATTTTTCTATGTCTGTATTTATCTGTTTATATTAGTATCTTTTTTACTCTTATTGTCTTGGTACCAGCCGTCCAAGCAAATTCCTTGTATGTGACAGCGTACTTGGCAATAAACTCCATTCTGATTCTAATTCTGATTGGTGAGGCTGGAGCCACCGGAAAGCAAATCAACCAAATATTATTTTTATGTAACTGAAATTAACGCAACACTGGACAACATGAACAGGTTTACAGTGTTTTTGCCATCAGCTGGTGATGCCTGCAGCCTTAGACACATGCCTATGCCATAAGACTAGCGCCAGCCTCCTAGGCAAACGATGCTGGCCAATCGGTGACATGAAATTAGTGTCAGTCTGACAAGATTTTACCAAATCGAGTTATCAAATTATCAAAAAATGATTGTGTTAATTCATTATTTAGCACGCAATTACAGTGAATTTGTCTAGACACAAAAGTCGGTCAGTTCTCTCTCATCAAACACACGAAATAGTTACGAACATGGTTGCCATGTTCGTAACTATTGATTTATTGATTTTAAACAAATTACAATATACAATACCACTTAAAATGCATAAGCCACCTACAATACATAAGAAACCTGGTGATATAACTACATTTATCCTGTAGTTCTACATGTATCCCAAACAACGTATCTCACCTTTTGAGAAATGAACAGTAAGTCTAAATAATCATAGTGACTTCGTTTTCACTTGTCCTGCCTCCGCAGAAGTTTGCCTAGAATTAGTTTTCAGAGACTGTGCGTCATTTTAAAACTCGTGACAACGGCAGAAGGTCGTAGTGGCCAAAAATATATTACATCCGTAGTGGTTTAGCACTACCATAGAGAATGAATGGGAAATGGTTTAGCGAAGTTTAGCTCAATTATTTTAGTATTTAAAGTTTTAGCTTAGATCTTTCACAATTAAATAAAAATGTGTTAGTTGGCTAATGGTGAACTGCAAATTTCAGTAGGTCTTTGAGAGGTTCTGTGGCTCATCTAGGCATTGGTGGTTCAGTGGTAGAATTTCCCCTGCCACGCGGGAGGCCCAGATTCAGTTCCCGACCAATGCAATATACTTGTTTTCCTTGTGATCTATTCAATAAGTTGCAATTTGGTAATATTTCTGCCTTTCACTCTTTTTTTCTTTCGTAGATTCACTAAATGCGTCACAGGATTCTGGTGGGCTCAGTAATATCTGCTTCTTCACCCCAACAAGGTAGGTACACCATGCAGAAATTAAAGTGAAAAGTTATTGTGCTCAAATATGTTAACTCAGTCCAAAAAAGACACCCATCTTCAGTGTCCCTGCATCTAACGGGAACATTTCTGATGAAAATCCAGTTCTAAAGGCACTGCTTACCAGATAAACCTTTTTCTGAAGTATTTTTATTGATTTTAAACAAATTACAATATACAATACCACTTCAAATTTCAAACAAATATAAATTAGTAATAAATTATGTACATACTGACACACCTTAGCAGTAAGACAAAATATAGAAATGTACAGAATAAACATACTGTCTTCTACTAAATGAACCAATAGACAGAATATAAAGGAAAAGTCACAAAATGAATAAAGGCCAATATTCCTTCCTACAATTCCTACAATTCCCCGTAAAAACTCTGCCCTCTAGTGTTCGTGCTCGTACTTCGTAAGAAGGGGGCTTCACGTTCTTTAACAGTGAATGTCCACTAGATGGCAGTGTACAATCATGCCATGGCTCCAGGTTATTTATTTTTTACTTGGTAAATTTGAAGTTTTCACGACAAGAGCCATGTAACCTTGAAATGAAAACTATAATTTTCCTTCTTTATTAATTGAACTCAATTAATGGTAATGAAAAAGTAATCTCCTCAGAGTGACAGCTTTAGTGTTTTTTGTACTAATTACATCCAACCATTCATCCATCCTCCAACTGCTTGGGGTGACGAGTACTGGTCATATGCTTTTAAGTGCGATGTTAGGAAGATCATCCTTCTGTCATTCATACTGCCTCTGTCTCCTGTGAATTGCAAACGAGGAGGTGGTCCTTTTACATCTTTGGTTTCATTTACAGTTAATTATTTTTATTTATTAAGTTATTTATTACTCAGGTTGCTTTTATAGCAGAACCACAAGCTGACGTTCCAGCTTTTTCTGCGTTTATGTATTATCCGGATTCCTGTTGGCTAATTTAGCAGAGCTGTTTATCGTTCTGGGTTCGCATTTGTTTTCTGACGTTTCATGTTGCACCCTAGAAATCGGATTGTCTGAAAATGGACCGTGCATCACTGGCACGCATGTAACTGCATTTTAAAGTTGTTTAGCCCAGCCTTCATTGCTAGCGGTTTTAGCTAGTGTTTGACTCCGGCGTTGAGTAGCACGAGGCTATAGGGCAAACTTAGCCTGGCTGTTCACAGCAGCTGAGCACACCTCTCCTTTGCAGTGCTGACAGAAGCCAGGTGACTCTCGACTTGGATGGGATTGTTCAGGTGCTGGGGCGTCACCTGCATGACTCTTCGACTGGTATGATGACACGCATCGCTGTGCTGAAGTGGCTCTACCACCTGTACATTAAGACCCCACGCAAGGTGAGTATTTGCCAGTTTGGAGCATCAGCCTTCACTCCAGGTGGTCGGCTGTAGACACAAGTTTTTCATCTCCGATTAATTTTTTTTTTTTGCTACTTTCAGTGCCATTTTCTCATCGTCTGTTTATTCATCTGTGTTTTTATAACCTTATTAGTTTGAAAATTACGCAATGTTTCGTAACACTGAATTCTGTCCTGTGTTTTGCTCAGATGCCCATCTGTTTTCGTTTCCAGTCTGCTTAACAAAGAAACCCTTTCTCAATAAAACGTTTAATGTCCCCCGTTTTGTTGCAGCCAGTAGGAAATGCGTTTCGTATAAATGACTGGATGAACTGCAGGCTGGTCAGCGGTTTTTTGGTGAAAGCCCCGTTCTGGGCATTGTGCCAGTCTTGCGGCCCCCACACCAACCTATATTTAGCTCCGCATTATTCGCTCTGCTAAAGTCCTTCCTGTGTGCATTATCTTCTCCAGATGTTCCGTCACACCGATAGCCTCTTCCCCATGCTGCTCAAGACTCTGTCGGATGAGTCGGATGAGGTAAGCCCCTGGCGTCTTGGTGACTAACTCGGGGGGGGGGGGGAATAAATAAATAAAATCAATTAAGACATTTGAAGCCTCTACATGTATGGGCAGCAGACTGAGAGAGGTTCACAGCCCTTCTTTGACCCTTCCGTTTCTTGCTTTCCTATATGCTTAGTCTGTTTATTTTGCTTTTTGCTTTGTCTTGTTGCTCTTCCTTTTCCCTGTTTCTGACTTTCGTCTTGGTCGCCTGACTCTCCTTCGTCCTCATTTTTATGTCCCCCACACCATTACACCACCACCACCAGCCTGAACCATTGATACAAGGCAGGATGGATCCATGCTTTCATGT
>JAODKN010000021.1:22789048-22809618 GCA_026774425.1 Petrocephalus zakoni
GAGGCACCCCCTGCCCCGCGTGGGAATGAGGCACCCCCTGCCCCGCGTGGGAATGAGGCACCCCCTGCCCCGCGTGGAAGGCCTAATGCACGATCCCTAAACAAACCCCACAGTCGTCACTTCTGCATAAACTGACACTCCCTGGCCTTGTCCTTTTCAGGGGGGCACAGGGTTACTGTCGCTGATTTATTCTGCTGTTTTTGCATCATGTTCTTCTTGCGGAGTTAACTGTCGCTTCCCCTTGCGTCAAGGAAGCTGAGTGTTTGGGAGGCGGACCATTTCACATAAGCCGACAAAGACTTTCAGGGGCTTCCCTCCCCCCACCCGGCCCCCCTTCAGTGTCAAAGCGGATGCCCTGTGGACTTGCCCTTCTCTTCTTGCCCTTAGGTCATCCTGAAGGACTTGGAGGTTCTGGCAGAGATTGCCTCTTCCCCGGCTGGTCAGACGGACTCCTCTGGGCCATGTGACAGCACCGGCTGCAGACTCGAGCTCGCCGTTCCAGCCTCAGCCAAGCCAGGTCAGCCCAGCCAGTCATCTTCAGCATTTATGTTCTAGACGGTCTAGTAGAGCTGCACTAGTGCTCTTCCACTGTACTCCCTCTGTCTGGTGACGCTGAGATGCATCATGGTGGCAGTGGAGGAACCGGCACATGCATTGATCCAGATGCTGAATCTTAACCACTTCTTAGAGTGGTAACTATCCTAAGGGAATTAGATGGACTGTAAAGGGAATTATAGTGAACTGGGGCAACACGTTTCATTTATTTAGCCAGCTCTTTTTCCAAAGCCATGTACAGTTGAGGAAGCAGCGTTAGACACTCCTGGCAACACGTCCCAGAGTCCCAGTGGTTAAATCTCTCTTATGACCCTGGGATTCGCAAAAGTGACCTTCTGGTCATTGGCATAACGTCTTTATGAACCAGATGTCGGCCCACTCGTAATGTAGGAACTCACAGATTGAAATCTTCCCCTTCCTTCGCCATTGCCATTATGATACCCTACCTCCCTGCTTTGGCCCTGTTGTGTGTTGTTGCCGTGTGCGTTGTTGCCGTGTGCGTTGTTGCCGTGTGCGTTGTTGCCGTGTGCGTGTTGCCTGAATGCTGAATGGAGTTTTGGGTGCCTTTTGTATGCCAGTGGACCATCTCCATGGAAATCAGGCCAGTGTTCCTTTCATGGGGGTCTAATCGCTTCTGTCATCCTCAGTTGGAGTGAATAAGTGTGGGAGAACAGCGTCTGGGGGAGGTAGGGTCTAAGTGAGCTCTAGCTCATCTACGGTGCTGATGTGTTGCTGTTCTTCTTGGTGTGCCTTTGATCAGATGAACTCAGTCTGCCACTGTTACAGACAAACAGCTGGAAATATGGTATTGATAGACGCAACCAGAGTGAATGATACAGTTGAAAACGTAGACTAGCTATGCCTATTGGTCACATGATCTGAAAGTATACACCAGCAAAACAAAAATATCCTCTGATACTGAGAAGCATTGCCGTTAAATGTGCTTTCTTGGTGTATTTTTTTTTCACAGTGGAAGATGGTCTCTTATCTTCAGGGCTGTCGTTTCGTTTATCTGTGCAGGGATGTGCTTCTTTTGGGGAACAAAAATATACACTTTCCACTGGCAAGATCAGTGGTCGCAGACGTCCTAGGAGTCAGTGGTTCATTACGTTTTAGCAGACTCTCACTCCCCGTAATAGGAAGGCATCGTTTGTCCTGGAAGAGGATACAGCTAAGTTATAGGCCTTTGCAAAACACAGGCATCTTAAGTTACGAGCTGCCCACACTCGAGGGGTTCGCGAACTGGCCATGTCGTCCTGGGACACTGCGCAATCTCAGTGACGCAGAGTTTCAAGGTCTTTGCCTGTTTTGATTTATCTCTTCAGAAGACATGTTTACTCAACTTTTATAGTTCACAGAAGCAGCGATGGCTAAATAAACGACAGGAACTCTTGCTAATTGTTCATGGAGCGCATTAATAATGAATCACTGCAGGGCAAGAACACAGTTTGAAGAGCACAGGATGCGGAGGGTCCCTAAGTTGCAACTGCCAAGAGCTCTAACTAGTAAAGGAAATGGACAATAATATGGCGATTATACATAAATATGCAAGTGGAGAGAGCATAGTGAAAAGTAAGCTCAATCACTTTGGGCCATGACGCACTCCAATCTTCAAGAGCAACTGAACGCCATGACCTTGAGTTGCTGGCAACATCGTGCGTATGGAGTGCTCGTTGTCGCTGCGGCTAATGTGCGTCTGTCCCCTACACCAGGTTCCAAAGCCGACTCTAGTCCGTCCACGCCTTCCACTCCTAGCATGAACTCCTACTTCTACAAGTTCATGATCAACCTCCTGCAGCGCTTCAGCCTGGAGAGGAAGCTCCTGGAGATTCGGGGTGCCTTCATTATCAGGTACTGGGGTCACGGTTACCATGCTCTGACATCCAGCCGGGGTCTAGTATTGTGAAACTGAGGTACATAGGGGCATAGGTCATAGGTCGGTACTGCTGCCTCACACCTCTGCACTGGGGTTCGAATCACATGTGTGTGGAGTTTGTATGTTCTCCCCGTGTCATCGTGGGGTTTCTAGGAGTGACTGTGTGAGGGAATGGTGCATGATTGTGCCCTGCGGTGGGTTGGCCCCCGATCCTGGGGTTTCCCCCCTGCCTTGCACCCGTACCATCTGGGATAGGCTCTGGACCCCTGTGCCCCCGAATAGGAGAAGTGGCTACAGAAAATGGATGGATGGATGGTATGATCCAGACACTTGATACCATCTAATAGATCCCTATCACTGCATAAAGGCAGGCAATACTGTAACTGAGGATGGCTTGAAAACAGCAGCGTTGTCAAATAAAGAAGTAGGATTGTTTCACCAGAGACTCTTGAATCCCGGTGTCTATATTTACTTTGTCACAAAAGCAGCATCACTCTTGTCTTTGATAAAGATGTCTTACTCAAAATATATATATATATATATATATATATATATATATATATACACACACATATTTTATATATATATAATAAAAATATGTGTGTGTGTGGAATAATATCTTCACCTTTTATGGGCAGTCTGGTGCCGTTTTACGATTGCTTGGGATCTGGTGAAAAGGCCATTTTTAGAAAGATGATGTGTCATGTTTAAGGTGTGAATGTTTAAACCAAATGTGCTGCCTGCTTCTCCTTGAACAGAACCAAGCGTTTTTGGGAATATGTGTAAAGTGAGAACCTAATTTAAACATTTTATTCCTCCTACTGGAGGTTGTTTCTCCTGCCCCAAGCATTTTTCTTAGGCGACAGACCGATTTACTGCAAACTATGTCTGGAATGAAACTCATGCAGAAAAATTTTGCAATGAAAATCTGAGATTTCTAAAGGGTTAGACTTGTTTCATAATTGACTTTAATACTGTGATGGTGATTTCATCTGAGCTGTGATCTTGGTGATAGCTTCCCAAAACTAAGAAATAATATTTTATTGTTTTTGTAGTGCTGATCTAATGCTCGAGGACATTTTATAACGCAAAAAATAGAACTGATGAGACTTTAGCAGACTTGAAAGTTGAACGCAACTCAGAGGGAGGAAGTGAGTTCCGGAGTTTGGAGCCATCACACTCATGGACGCGTCTCCCATGGAGGAAAGTATAGCTGTTTCACAACCCAGTGCTCAGGGACCCTGTAGACAGTAGGGAGCAAAAATGTGAACTGTCTGAGGATCCCCGAGGACCGGATTGTGAAACGCTGCTTTAGATGACCTAAGTGTATCGACTGGGGAGCTAGACCATGAAGAGCTTTCAAGGTACTGAGAAGCAGTTCAGTATTGAACGAGGAATATAACTAGTAATCAATGCAGAGAATAAAGGGTGCGGCTAATTTTTGCAAGGGTGTCTGAAAAACGGGCCATTGCAGTGGTCTAGATGGGAGGTGGTGAAAGCTTAATTCGCGCTTTAGTATCCTTCACATTGTACGGGTCGGACAAAGGAGCTAATATGGCTTTGAAAGGTGAGTGATCAGAAATACCACCAAGGTTGCGGCCTGTGAATACAGGTTTAACAGCAATGAGCATCAGGGCTTAAATCAGCTAGGCTACTAGCAAGTGTCTTGCTAATGGCGATCCAGGTCTGTGTCCCATCAGCATCAATGAAAACTATGAGCATAGCAGCAAATGTTTTGACATGGCGGAAGCTGTAAGCTCATAACAAATGAGGGCTCAAAGTGGAACACTGGGGGATGGCTTATTTTTCAGAAACAGTTTGTGTTTGTGAAGTGAGATACAGTATTGTTTCTCAGCGAGGCAAGAAATATAAAACGGGAGAGTGCAGTCCAGTGATACCAGCAGGCGAGAGGCTTCTCCGGTTAATGCCACGGATATCTGTAGCAAACGCAGAGATAAGATCGTGGCAGAGAAGGAGGGTGAGGGTCTCAGAATCAGCAGCAAGGAGGAGATCGTTAGCAACCCTTAGGGGAGCTGTCTCAGTGCCATGGGGAGAGCAAAAAGCTGATTGGAAAGGCTCATGAAGATTACGGGAAGCTAAGTGGGTCTCAAGCTAATTGGCAACAACCTTTGGTCCATAAGTCTTCAGCTGAGTGGAAACCAAGCTTCTTGAGAACAGGGGTGACTGCAGCATTTTTTTTTTTAAATCAAATGGAACAACATAGGTGGGTTTTGCCAAACAGACGAGCTTTAAGAAGTGCTGGGGTCAGGGTTTAATTGACGAGATGAGTTGGTGTCACGGTGGAATCTGTGAAAGAGGATGACTTTGTTCAGGTGCGACGTGGGTGAACAGGTGGTACAAAGAGATGTACAAAGCTAGGTAAACTGTGGTGGATTGCATCAACTTTATTTAGTCAAAAATGAAGAAACAATTCACATAACTGAGAGGTTTCCGAGCGTTTTAGGTCTAAATCTAACATTATTAATAAGAGGAATAATGGAGTGAGTGGCCTGCATTAAGGGGGATTTTCTAGGTCTTCTGGTGCTCACTCTAGGCCCAAGCATGAACAGGAAGATACATTTTCTTACAGAGCTTTCATGGCCTGAAGCTCAGGAGTGTAAAAAGGGGAGGAAGGAGAGGAAGGTTCAGGTCTCGTTTCAACAGGGGCATGTTCATCTAGGACGCCACAAATCACATGGTTATCACCACAGGAGCAGATTTTACGTGTTAACAAAAAGTAAGATGGAGAAAGCACAAATGGAAACCAAGAATGATAGAGGACTAATAGGTCAGAGAAGATTGAGTTTGACCAGGCTGGAAAATCAATACGCTGCAGAATTTAAAGCCTTCTAGTATAGACAGGAATTCATGAGAGGAGCAACATCCAGGATCAGCATGTATATTGCTGTATTTTATGGCCCAGGTAAGAATGAGTAATGACCTGGGTTCAGGAGAAACGTCGCGATGAAGCTTAAGAGGTCAGTATATTATTACAAATAGCTAAATCTGGCCAATAACTATAAATGGCATATATTCCAAAGATGCAATGTTGGACAAGTCAGTGACCGTAGTCTTTAAGTTATCATGGAAAACAGTCCCAGTCTGCCACTTACATGGGGCTGTGAAGGATCACTGTAGCCACAGGGAGGGAGCAAGTTCAGTTGTTAATAGTCGTTCGGTTTGTATTTGCCTAGTTTTAGTGATCAAGGGCAGGCTGAGCTGCTGAGTCTTTTTGTAGCTAATTAAAACATCGAAAAATGTAACTGTCTGATAATGAACTAGAATTTAACTATTGGGTAGTAGAGTAGCCTTTTGCAGGTACAATGGTCTGCCTCTTATCCAGTGTCAGTGGGAGTTTCCATCCTGGTTACAAGGTAATGCGTATGACTAACCTGGCAGACCTAATGGTAAGAACAGCGGAGACAGAACCACAATCCCCACAGTGAGAACGGGCGCCGACAGGCCCCAGCGGCGTGGGGTCGAGCTCTCCCAACTCCAGCGGCGGGTGTGAAATTCTGCCTTTGGCTGCAGGTGCATAGCGTGGATAGTCATTCCAATAACTCTGTGTCACAGACGGCAACAGCTCAGACATCATAACTCTGACAGCGTGAGATACGGGTGTGGAGCCGAGGCCAGATGTGCACAGCATCTTCTCACTGCACTCCTGCTCTGCTGTCCTCACATCCTCTCAAATACTGCTCCCGTACCAAACCCAGAGGGGAATACATTCGCGATCTCGTAGGGTGGTTGGTATTCTGCACTGTTGCAGTCCACGGCAAAGTCTACGTGAAATGGCGGCATTGAGTTGTAGTAAAATGTTTGTGTCTTCACACAAATTGGCCGAAGCACACTGCTGTGCGCTTGATCACTGAATTTGAATTTAATTCCTCTGTCGTGACATACAGGGACCCGGCATGTTCATTTAGTACTGGCGATGTAACAAAACAAAAGCGAAGAACACTAAAACCGCACTGTCGAACAAACTTGCAGGGCACCTTGGGGCTTGCAGGAGCTTCATCGTGACCGCATTCTGTAACCTCAATTTACCCCATGAGTAAATGCAGATGGCTGCCTGGCACAGAGATTCGGGAAGGCTATCCAACTCCGTGGGGGGAAAAAAGGTTTACATTTTGCCCCAGTGGCTACATAGTCAGATCCATCAAGGCTTTCTCTGGCCTCAGAGATAGTGATATAGTTTGCGAGAACTGAGATTCTTATTGCTTTGGTCGACAATAGCAGTTTACACACTCTTGATGGCTCTGATTGCACTGTATGACTAGAGCACCGATCTTCCTGACATCGCTTTCGATTTCAGGCCTCTCGATACCATATTAGGGAAGCTGTTCCAGGGATCCTTACGTATTGTGTTTCTGTGCAGACTGGGGAGACATTCTTGGCTCAGCACATACTGTGGAACATAAACACCATGACTTTCAGTCTCTGTGTCCTCGCCCAGCTCAGCCTGCCTAATGAAGCCTTTCTCTGTCAAGGTGTCCGCTCAAGTTAGAGATTCGGATTTTAATGGGAGACGTCATTAGAAATGTTACTGGCATCTTACTACCCTTTTATGAATGCTCTGCCGGCTGTGGGCTAGAAAGTAGTGAAACCTGAGCAGTTTAGCTCTCCTTAAAAGTGGAACTTTTAACAGCCTGACCCCAGTTTCTGTGCTTTACTAGTGGGGATGACATTGACTTTTCTTTTTAATAGTGGTTTTTATCAGATTATTTGCTATGTTTTGTACGCCACTCACCTACACACAATATTCATATCATACTTTTGTAAGAAACCTGCATAGTAATGCTGATTTATAGCTTTTGAAATCTAGCGATCATGTTGGCAATAGCAAGGGGGCTTTGTGGTTAGCACTGAGGCCTACCGCCCTCGTCTGCAGGCTGGAACCTGGTGGCAATGGCTTTGTTCCTCCTGCCGTTGTCCAGGGAGGGCGGAGGACAACCAGTCTGTGTTAGCATCATGGTAGCAGTCTTAGTGTCTGCAGGGTGTAGGTGCGCTGGGCCTTAAAATGCCTTTGGTATGGCTTACTGAGAATGTCATCCATGTTTTTCTGCGGCATGAAGACAGAAGGCTGGTGGCTTCAAGCTGACTGAGGCCCATCTACTGATGGTCACTGCACCGGAACTGGTGACGCAGTTTGGTGTGTGAGCCCTTTAACCCCGCCTGTGGAGCTGTGACCAGCTTGCTTTGGCCTTCAGCTGTAACGTTTGTTGTTATGATTTCAGTTATGGACAGAGAGGTTGTTGGCAGCCATGACAATGGTGCTGGTATTATTGTCACCAAAGTGGGTCACGTGCATACACCATGGCATGTGAAACTTATCACAGATCGTCCTTTGGGTGATGAAGTGTTTTCTACCTCTGCAAGTGCTGACTCTAAATATGAAAAAATATAGGAAACCAGCAGTAGAGTTCATCGTTTTTTGTGCATATCTGCAAACCCTGTGTGAGGCACTGGATGGTGTTCTGAGGTGGCTTCAGCTCCTGTTGTGGTTTGTGTGTTTGACTATAAAAGGTTGATTGGCAGGTGCCTGACTGGGTGTATTGATGCAGGTTTTTATCCTCTCAGAGGGATGGCCTGTCACCCAGCTGTATAAATGCCTGCCTATGTTATTGTAGCTGTTTAGCTTAAGTACTGGAGCCTTCCTGGGACGTGAATCATCGCCCTTCATATCCTAAATCCATCACCTTTTTTTTCCCGTTAGGGTGAACCTTGAGTATACTTTTCAGCAGTCACTAATTTAAGTCCCCTCTCTCCCTCGTCTTCCCTCCTTCTCTCTCTCTTCAGACAGTTGTGTCTGCTTTTGCATGCAGAGAACATCTTCCATTCCATGGCAGACATCTTGCTGAAAGAGGAGGACTTGAAGTTTGCCTCCACCATGGTGCAGACACTCAACACCATCCTTCTCACATCTGCTGAGCTCTTCCAGCTTCGAAACCAGCTGAAGGACCTACGCACACAGGTACGGCTGCCACCTCGTCTTCGGCGTGTCCTGACACCTGCTATAGGGATAATCCATCCTCCGCTCAGTGGCAATGAGCTGCCGTTGGCATAACTGGGGAATGTGGTACTGAACTGTATATCTGTAAAGCTCCATCAGAGGGTGTCTGAGCTGAAATGGTATATTGAGATTTGAATAAATCAAGATGTTTGTCATCTCCAGCGAGAAGAAGCTGACGTATTTAGACTTTCTGCTGTCATGCATTCCCACAGGAGAGCTGTGACCTCTTCTGCTGTCTGTATCGTTCTTGGTGTCACAACCCTGTGGCCACAGTCTCCCTCTGCTTCCTGACCCAGAACTACCGACACGCCTATGACCTCATCCAGAAGTTGTATCCTTCACGTGGACTCCTCTGTGTACTGTCTCCTGTGCAGAGTGATTACGAATACCCACTCAGTGGTGGGAGGTTCCTTACCCACAGACTTTTGTTGATTCTTGCAATCAAATGTGTAACTTGGAGCGAATCTGTGAGGAACTGTATCTGTGCCTGCATATCTATGGGTTTGTCTGTCTGCCTGTGTCTGTTTATCTGTGGGCCTGTCTGTGTCTGTATATCTGTGGGTTTGTCTGTCTGCCTCTGTCTGTTTATCTGTGGACCTGTCTGTGTCTGTGCCTGTATATCTGTGGGCCTCTGTCTCTCTGTCCTGTCTGTGTCTGTGCCTGTATATCTGTGGGCCTGTCTGTCTGCCTGTGTCTGTATATCTGTGGGCCTGTCTGTCTGCCTGTGTCTGTTTATCTGTGGGCTTGTCTGTGTCTGTGCCTGTATATCTGTGGGTTTGTCTGTCTGCCTGTGCCTGTATATCTGTGGGCCTCTGTCTCTCTGTCCAGTCTGTGTCTGTGCCTGTATATCTGTGGGCCTGTCTGTCTGCCTGTGTCTGTTTATCTGTGGGTCTGTCTGTGTCTGTGCCTGTATATCTGTGGGTCTGTCTGTCTGCCACTGTCTGTATATCTGTGGGCCTCTGTGTCTCTGTCCTGTCTGTCTGCCTGTGGCTGTATATCTGTGGGCCTCTGTGTCTCTATACTGTCTGTGTCTCTCTGTGCCTCCCTATCTCTGATCCTGTCTGTCTACTTCAGTCTGCATATCTACCGGGCTTTGCGTCCCCATCCCGCCTGTATGTGTCTGTATATCTATGGGTCTGCCTGTCTGCCTGCCTGTCTGTGTGTCTATAAATGTATGTCGCAACATGGGTCCCTCAGGGGAAAGCGTATGTACTGCTTGCAATGAATTTTTTTTTCCCCCATGTTGGCGTGTGGAGGAGAGAACATTCCAGTCCCTGATATGATCCTTGTAAATAGCACTTCTGTTTTGGGAATGCATATGTTCCATGACCTCTGGGGTTCAGTGAAGGGGGTGACCCGTCAGTAGGGGATGTGTTTGCGGATCCTATAACCTCTCTTCACCAGTGAGGCATCTCATTAATTCATGCATATCTTTCTGTCGTTTGCCATTTAACCCAAACTTATGCAACCATGCAAGGTTATGAACTGATAATGGCATTTTGAGGATGTTGAAACTGTAAGCTGTGCTTAACATCGAGATGTACAGCTTAGGCATATTTCTGATTCTTTCTTGCACCTTTGGATAGTTATTGGATATCGTTCAGGGGACACGTCAAGCTGGCATTTTGTCCATTGTAGTGGTGTACAGTTTGCTGTAGTGTTACCTATAATTGAATCAACGTTGACTCAAAACTGACTGTGCTTTTGGGCCGAGCAGCTGAAAGTTTCCCAGCTAGTTACTGAAGAGAACTTTGCCTTGGAGATCAGTCACATTGCTGAGGTCAGAAGTTCACATGGCATTTTTCCCTGTGTTCGTTGCTCTTTAAAACGGGAGCCCTCTGACTTATTATCATTCCTCGTCTCCGCTGAGTGTCCCCCGTTTCCTGGTCTCCACTCCTGCGCTTCATTATTTTGGGTTTCGGGACCCTTCCTGAAATTCCTCAGCGATGTGAGGGACACTAGCGCACTCCTAACGAGAATTACTTCTGAGCGCCTTCGCTAGTTTGCATTCCTAACCGGACAACGGCCCGACCGATTTTCATTAAGCCTCAGCTGACTCTGCTGGAACACCAGGGTGATATGTAATATTTAAATGACTGAATGTGCAGCTTTCCAGTAAGCATACAAATTTAGTCATGCTATGTCGGTCACATGGGGGGGGGGAATGAAAACCCTGCACTCTGTAACTAAGCGAACTCTGCCGAATCAGCCTGGTTCCAGCGTGGTCCTCTTCCACACCATCAGTCAAACACAATAACCCTGTGCTCCTCTCCATCTTCTTTTTATAAATGGCCAGAGAGGGACGAGCAACGGCCATGTTTAAGCCTCTCCGCTCCCCTCTCTCTCCTCCTGCTCAGCTGGACTCCAAGCACCCTGTTTTTGTTAGAATTTGGGGGGATGGCACCCCCCGAGAGGTGGTGGTGGGTGGTGGGTTAGTGCACCAAAAATATTCTCTCCCAGTGTTTTGAGCTGTTTTTTCATCCATGGAATTGCGTCTGTGTGAGAACCCCTCGGCTAACCTGTTTCGGCTGTGATTGTGTGGGCTGCAAACGAGCGGCGACCTTAAACATTTCAATAGTTCAGAAGTAAACGGGGGAGAAATGGGGGCTCGCGTCCAAATCGGAAAATGATACATAAAGCAAGAATATGTGGGTGTGTGCCTATGGCTTTATTAAAGCTGTGCTACTTTTAATAGGGCTTGAATTACAGTCTGTATAAAGCTTTGATTTTTGTGGGGTGAATATTAAGAGATCTGAGCAGTATACTCAGGGGCCTTGTGCTTGTGATTGGTGGGTTTTTATAAATGTGGACACATCTTGTTGCTCAGTATATTCTGCGTGTATTGTTTGTGTGGAAATGAGGTTCTGAATAATAGAAATGAACAGATTTTTGCGCAGGATAATGCCCATGTCTGACATCTGGTCATTACTCTGATCTGTGGGTGTGCTGAGTGTCAAATCACCCGTAATTGTTCCATCTCTATTGTCCTATTTACACTGTTACCGAATCTTAAATCCTCCAGCAAAAGTGAGAAAAATTACCGATAGTCTGTCATAGAAAGAACAAATTATAATTGCCACATGAGAAAGCAGCACAAATTATTTAGGCTCACTGACTTTGAAAGATGAAAATGTGGTTTTCCCCATCCTTTTGCAAATGGTGAGCCTCCCTGCCATCTCCATGACGACTAAGGGAATCCTGGTTTGTTCTGGTTGATCCAGGCCGTGCCCTTTTGTGGCCTCTGTCCAGTGACAGAGGTGATGTTCAATGGCTGAATGACGTTGACCAATCACAAGAGAGGTTTGTTGTGACAAAGATTGCCGTCATAGGCCTGTGCCCTTTGTCAATAAATTACAGTTCCCAGAAAGCACTCTGCCTCTGTGAACTGTTATATTCATTTATTTTATGCAAAAAGGCAAAATACAATTAATATTTTCACTTATGTCCTTGCAGCTCCCAAAATAAATATTCAGTATGGCTTGGTGTTGCATTTAGCAGCTCGTATTGCTAATTGCTAAATGCTGACCAAAGAGAGGAGCTTCACAATTAATTTTTGTACTTTATAGGTGGCCCTCCTTTTTGCATGGATTTTCTTTCTTTAGTATACCATGTCAGGTATGTCATGTAGTTGTCCTTGACCTCAGCCTACCAGCGGCGATCTGGAGGTGACTGTGGATTTCTTGATGGAGGTGGACAAGTTGGTGCAGCTTATAGAGAGCCCCATCTTCACCTGTAAGTGGCCTTCCGTTATAGTGCCTAAATCACCACTGCTGGGATCTTCAGCCCTCCTCACTTCACTTGTGCAATGCAGGGGTACAGAAAACCCTACCGCCAGGCGGCTGTCATACCCGTTACTCTATGTGCTGTCCCTTGTGTGTTGATGTGTTTAAAATTGGGTTTGCTGCCAGTGTGTCCTGTTTGTGCCTACTTATGCCTTTGTGTGACTAAAAGTGTGTAGGCCTGTATGCTGAAAATGAGATTAGAACCACCCCCCCCCCCACACACACACACACACACACACACACACAATATCTGTTGTCATTTCCTGTCGCCATACTTGCTCACACTGAGCCAAAAGAACTCGTATGCATTGTTTAAATTACAGTGTATTTTAAAATCTGACACCTGTCCAAAATTTGATTGTATCAGTGGTCATTCCAAACATGTATAGTAAAATTGTAAGGCTGACGTTTACCTAGTGGTTGTCGTTATGTTCTCCTGGCTTGGTGCCCTGTGTCTGCCTCACCAGACCTGCGGTTGCAGCTGCTCGACGTGGAGAATAACCCCTTCCTGATTAAGGCTCTGTACGGCCTCCTGATGCTGCTACCCCAGAGCCAGGCCTTCCAGATGCTCTCCCACCGGCTACACTGCGTACCCAACCCCGAGCTCATGAGGACTGTGTGAGTGCCTACGCAGACCGCCCTCTTTCCCTGCGTGACAGGCGGCCAGATCGCCGGAACCTCCTAGAACTTCATTAGCCCACAGAAGGCGTGAACTTGCTTTTCTCTGCCTGCTTTGACCCAAACGGAACTAGAACAGTTACCATTGATCGGTGCTATATTACAGTTGATTTCACTGGGTTACTCCAGTTTGTGTCCTTGATAATCCCACACAATGTGGGTTATGCCCAATTTACCCAGCCTTGCCTGCTGCCATTTGGCAGTACCTGCTCCTAAAATCGCGTGAAGGTGAATGAAGTCTGAGTTCACATTTTTCACTAGGATTCTTATTTGACGTCCGTGGTTGTGTATCTGACACATCCGTTTGTTCTTATTCGTTTGTGAGGCCCTATATTGTCCTCTGGGGGAATGATAATGTGTAGCATTTTCCTAATCTTCAGGACCTTATGGAGTCCCTTGGGAAAAAACCTCTGATCTCGCTCTGCTTGTTCAGAGGTAATACCAATAAGGCTGAGACAATTAGCTTTTTATCTGTGTTATCAATGTATCTCCAGAGGCCTGTTTGTCACGTATCAGGCTCATTCGCAGTGAAGTGTATTGGTTGAGGATATGTGATAGTTTGGAAGGGGGGTGCTAAATAGATAAAATGTTTATTATACCGCATACTCATTTATTCTAATGTCTTTCCTGTTGTTTATCTGTTAGGCATGGTTAATAGATAGGATAATGTTTCATCTTGTCCTCTCAGAAGAAACTTCCTGGTTTTGAACGTGAGCTGAGCCAGCTGACAATGCACTATGTTTCAATAAGTCCTCCCTTTTTGGAATGATGTTGCTGAGATGGTCAAAAACCTCCAGCCAAAGGAAGGAATTTTGGAAAGTGTCCATTGTTGTTTTTCCATTGGTGTGGTCCTCCTGGGATTCAGAGGAACTCATTAGCCCTCTTCAGCACATTTATTAAGGGATCAAATGATGTTTACCATGATGGAATGACATCCGCCTGGTGTCCCCCGTCTCTGGCCTCTGTGTTCTGGGACAGTCGCTAGGCTCACTGCAGCCCTGCACTGGATAATCAGTTAGGAAACTCTCATGAATGGAATTCTGTTTGTAAAAACTGGCGTTATCATGCTGCTTTTATGATTTTGTATCCAGAACAACATGCAAGGCTTTGGAAGCAAAACATCCATGCCCACAGACCATAACTGTGGTAAAATATCAAGCTAGAAAGTGATTGTTAGGGTTACTGTTAATCTTTTTAAGGTTATTTTTATGGTATGTACCTGGCAAGGTGGTCCTGGTTGCTTATCATTTGTTTTTACTTTAGTCAGAAAATGAAAAGCTTCCTTTCTGAAATTTTTGTTTATTCCCATCCGGGTGTAGCATATTATAAGTACTTCATAATGATTTCCTGTAAGGCTTACTGGACACAGCAGATTTAGATGACAGGAAGGCCTAAAGATGACTGTAGCTAAGCCTGATATTTGACTGAAAGTCCGGGCTAATCCAGTGAGTCACTGAGACACATGCTAAGTGCCCCGGGACATTTTCCAGCCTCGTCACCCCCAAACCAGCCTTTTAAAGTGCCTGTCTATGCCTCCCCATTTGACGCGGAGGGTCACCGGTTGTCCAGGTTTCGTCGTGACTGCTTAATTTTGTGTTGACCTTGTCATTCCAGGCCTGATCTTAAGAGCTCTCCTGGCTCCAGGTGTCCAGCCTCCTCACACGTCGACTACAGAGAGCTGCTGCAGCACTTTGACCGGGTCCAGAGGAAGCACCTGGAGGTGCGGCACCAACGGGCCGGCCGGGCCGAATGCTCCGACCGGAAGCTGGTGCTGTGAAAGCCGGCACGACACGGAAGCCCAAAGGAAGCCCATTACCAAGCTCGCCATTACCACCAGAAAGACACTTCAGCGCTAATGCAGTTTTAAACTATTGAACGTACTGTAGGCATGACATCTGTTTTCCCTTTTTTATGAGTTTTTGTTTTTTAAATAGCTTTGGTGGAAGTGCCATTATGAAGATACACATCTACCAAACGTTAAGTTACACCTTGGCTGGGTCCAGTTCCATGTTAAAGTCAAAGCTTGAATATACATCCTTAATATTACTTTTTGTGATTGTTAGCTTTTCTTCCATGAGTGTTCTTTACTCGCACCCCTGTCTGTCAGCTGTCACAAAAAAAAAGAAAACCACGGAGGAGTAGGAGGCGTTCACGCAGCGCTCTCCTTGGTCTTAAAGCTCGAAGCCTGTTTTGTGTGTCTGTAAAGCTGTGCTTTCATGCCTAGCGTTCATTTGTAATGTCTTAATATCATCATGTAAGGTTTGGTTTTAAACATGGGCATGATGTTGGCATTTGCCTTGGACGAACTTCTGAATTCTTTATTCTTCCTAAATGTGCTGTTTTTCCTTGTCTGTTTTTTTTATCTCTTGTTCGTTCTTAGTAGACACATTATCTTTCTGAGGTCCCTCTATTTCTGATGTTGTCTAACTTCAGGTCCTACCATCTTGTTTTATTGTCATATCTCCTCACCTTTTCCTCACCATCTCTTCCTTCACTCCCCCGTTTCCCCCAGTCCCCTGACCCCCTCGCATGCTTCCCCTGAACCCCACGGTCTCCTGTGAAATAACTACTATCTGCTATAAGGAGGGAACTCCAGTAAATCATGGACCATATGTTATTACTTTCCTCTGGTCTTTTTTTCCTCCACTGCCCATCTGCTGCTTTGTGGGAACAGGGTCGCACAGTCATTGTTCTTGCCCTCCTTTTAGCTTAGTAAACCAAGGAAGTGTGCCCTCAGCCATGGGTCGTTCTTATGTGGACACGGTATGTCCAGGATTAAATTGTTAATCATTAGCAGTTTAAACTTGTTAGCCATTGTGCCGTTATAAGATTAATTTGATTTCCGTGCTTTAAAACACAAGTCTGAGTAATTCCTGTGCTTGGATGTAATTACATGTATTAGTCGTGACAGTTGAATTAAAATTTAGTTTTTAATATGTATAATTTATTTATTTATTTATAAATATGCTTGTAGGGGAGCGATCCTGTCTACCTCCAGCCTATATGATGAAGTAGAGAGCCTTAGCCATGAATGTAGAGGTAAACCAAACAATTGAATGGGAGACTGAATAAACGTTATAAGTGGGAAGCTGGGGAGACTGGAGACTGGAGCGGTGAGTAGGCTGGCCCTCGGATGTGGTGGGAATATGGTGACAATGCCGGTCTTTCGGCGGCCCCGCCGAGGCATGTCCAACTTGGCAGACGACTATGTAAGGCGGTGCCAATAGACGCCGGGACCTGCCAGCCTATTTGGAACGTGGCACCTGCTTTCAGAACCACGGTCCAAAGTGGACCCCGGAACACCTCCATCCAGAGGTGGGGTTGAGATATTTGACCAGCTGGAGAGAAGCACCAAGATGGGACAGTTACGGTCGTCTAGCTTAGATGGAAAAGAACTAGGTGTCAATTCCATATCATAACCAGTGTCCCAGTGTGGAGCATAGAGAGAGTGCTAACCTTGTTTGGGGCTTGTCTGGGATCCCTTCTGTGCCAGCATCTTAAGGAAGCCTGGAATAGTTTTAATACAACCCAGCTGTGCACAACTTTCTTTTAACACATTTCTTGGGTATGATATTGAAGGTTATAAAAGTAGCCTATTCATACACTGTATTTCACTCACACTTTATAAGTTGAAACTGACTTACTTGGAATAATTGCAAACTTCGTGGTGTCAAAATGTGTTGAAATTTCTCCATGTTTGAGCCGTTTCCTGGAATTTTAACAACAGCTTCTGGCAAACATGTTGGGTGCGATAGGGAAGCTGCATTCACGTTAAAACCCTCCAGAAAGTGCTCTGCAATCCATCAGGAAGTTTTAACAAGTCAGCACCCAAAGATGTCACCCTACAGCTGATTTCCATTTAAATGAATGCGGCCAGTAAACGTGGCCTATATGCACAACTCCCCTCAAAAGCTGTTGCTGCCCGTGAGCTCCCGAGCGTGGGAGTTGTTAGTGAATGCACTGGTCCAAGTCTTCGGCTTAGCTGTGCTCTTTACACCTGTGAATTTCTTAACTTTAATTACATACATAGCCTACTTTGTAAATGGGTAAAATGTGAGCGAAATTAGGCCAGGCTCTAGCAGCGTTGTCTTGGGCCTGTCCTTTGAATTCTAAAACCTGGCTTATAGTTGACCGATTTTGTGGGTAGTGTACTACAAAAGGGAACTACTGCTGATGATCAGTCAGTGATTTCCTGGGCCTTGTATGGGCCTAAATTATCTACACTTTAATGCTTCAGTGTTTTTATTATTTAATTCTATCACAAATGACTTGCAGCAAATACCTTGAACTTTTGCACTGTATTAATTTAGTCATGTATCCAGGTAAACAGCACGTGGATCCGTGAATCAGGAGATACTTGCATACTTGCTTACTGTCTATAAACACAATTGCATATATAGTTTTGTCTTAAATACATATTTTAAATGTTTAAGTGAGGGTTTCATTACCATAAGAATTGTACCTAACTCACTGATTATTTTATGCATCATGCTGGCTTAGTCTGAATAAAAAAAAAATGTTCACTGCCCCCCCGCCCCCCTCGCTTTTGCAAAAGTCCTCCAGACAAAGCACCTTGCATTTTCCCTTCCAGCACGCCGTGGTTCCATTCGCAAGGCAGTAAGGTCCCCACCAAGCCGACCCCCCCTGCCCAGCCGCGCAGCTAGCCACCCCCTTTAGAAGGCGACACAGGATACGGACGCGCTTCTGTGCCCGTATGCTCGTCTGGGAGAGGAGGCGTGTGACAGGGAAGCCGGCGGACGGGCCCCCCTCCGATTCCCATGGATCGGATTACAGCCCTTCCACTCCCCAGCCTCCAGACGGCTGCCTGCAGTCCAATCACTGTCAGCCCGGCGCTCACTGGCGGACGCTTTCTCACGTTTTGATTCACCTCTTTTCCTATTTATCCCTATTATTATTATTTTTTCCGAAAGGCTGATTCTGATTTTTGTGTGTGTGTGTGTGTGTGTGTGTGTTTTATATGAAGGGTGATGAAAATGCCCTTCCGGCTGCATGTCCCCGTGTTCTCCTGCCTTAGAGAGTAAATCCGGGCGTGAGAGGGGAGCGCAGAAACCTCCCCACTCTCCATCACACGCCGATCGCGCACGGGGTAGCCGAGAGGGACCGCCGCCAGCACTCCGTCTCATCTGTTTATTATTTCCTGGCAATCACAAATATACAGCCCCGTTTGCAGGCTGGCAGTGCGCGGTGGAGGAAAAGAAACGCCGAAAGTCTCTACACTGGAAATAATAGATTTTTTCCCCCTTTTCTTTTTTTTTTTGTTTAAATTTGGTCTGCTGAATAATTTGTGAAAGGTGGATTTGTTAACATGGAGACGGTGGAAAAAGAGTGTGGAGCGCTTGGAGGGCTCTTCCAGGCAATCGTTAATGACATGAAGGTACTGTATCGTACGATATAACGAGAAATGCACGCCAAATAAATGAAATGTAAGGCTATTCGTATGCAGATGCACTTGTCCCCCCCCTTACGCGAGCACCCCCACCACTAATTCGACTTCACTTGTGCGGGGTTATTTTTTTATACATATATAATTTTGCGACTATTTGTCTGTATTTTACGCGCAGGGCACAGTTTGTATTTTTACGCGTGCAGAAACTGCAGCTGTATATAATCGTACATCCAGATATTAATAGTGATTTTAAGACCGGAGCATGTGTTAGAAAGGGGCTTAACATTCGGTTAAATGACCGATACAATGAAAGCCGACGTGCCCGCAGAACAAGCAGGCAAATGCCTTTGCAATCATACGCAATGTTGTGTCGCTTTCTGTGTATCAATGTCACTGTTTGCAGTTTTTTTTTCCTCGCAAGTGGTGAAAATCAGTTTTAACCGCTGTGTTAAAGGGCTGGGGAAATCTACGCAATCCTGCAAACCTCAGCGCTCATAACTATATACTATAATTAAATAAGGCTCCGTAGAGTTCATAGGAAATGTGTTACTACTTGAAATATAACGATTGCTCATTACTATTTATGTCTGCTGTTAATATATACAATTAACTTCTAAAAAACGTTTGAATGTAATTAAGTATATTCTTAGGCAAATATCTCTGAACCTTTTCAAGCCTACAAAAGTCAGAGAACTTCAACTGCTACATCCTATTTTACAGCCTTAATTAACGGCCTCCCCGTTACAGGCGTCTCATTCATGATTTAATACTTATTTTCCTGAGTGACTTTCATGCCTGTCCTCATCGTCTCTGAACCGAATCTACTGAATTTGGGCTCAGACTGTTGCCACAGTGACAGCTGTGCACACGTAAGGGCAGAATAGTTTGGGTAATCGCGGGTCTCTGTGGTGCCTGTGCTACTGAGCTGCATTCACTGAAAAGAGAAAATGCATTCACAATAGGCATATTTGCAAAATTTTAATTTTAAAGTGAAAAAAAAACCTAAAATATATCCGTGAATGATATACATAATAATGCATTCCTAGGTCTTAAAAGCACTCTTAAAACAGTGTCCAGTTACTATTTTGCTATAATTTGCATATGGTCTACATATGTTAGGACTATGAAATGATGGTTTACATTAAGGGTACACTAAGACAGAGCGGATCTTAGCCCCTGTACTTATCTGGCCTGAGGAGTGATCTTAAGTGCTCTGGGAGTTAAATGAAAAAAGGGTTTAATAATGCCATGGGAACCTTTTTTTTTTTAATTGAAACATTCTGCTCTTTACTTGCTTCTGTTGCCTACATTTCCCTAGAATAATGCTGTCAGGTCTGTTATTACCATGTCATCTGCCTAACAGGGTGATAGGATCACAAGACAGAGGTCATAGCATGAAATATCCATAGACAGCAACGTGTCAAGGAATGTGGGTCAGAGCACACGCATCACATGTTATTGGCACATGTCAGGAATGTTCCGAATTAGGTTGCAGCCATAATCACAAAAATGGAAAAAAAAAACCAAGGTCAGAATTAATTCCAGACCGTCATTACTAGCTCATGTCTGCAGGAGAATGTGCATCATAACTGCCAAAATTAGAAAAAGCAATGACATTATTTTTAGTATGTTTACGTTTGTGTCTTCATGCTTATTTCATACCGAGTGGACTAATCCATGTATGATATGGGCTATATGTTGTTGCTCTATATTCGTCAAGAAAATATATCCAAACCTTTATATTCTTAGGCACTGAGACCTCCAAATTGCTGTAGCTTTTCGCCTCCTCTCTGTCATTCCTGAGTGAAAACAATTTAAGATATCTCCTTAAATGTCGTCTGCCTTCCCGGTCTATTATTGCTGGATGCAATGTAGCCCCCCCCCCCGCCCGTGTCACTCCAGAAAAAGTTGGTTGTCTTCATGCTGCCTGTCTGGCCTGCTGTGTTGTAAGCCGGACGGTGTCCTGGGCTGCGCACACTACAGATTGGGCAGACTATTTGCTCTAATTGCCTTTTCTGCCCTGATCTGATACAGCCTCTCCTCAGCCTTGAATGTCATTAATGCTATTGAGGTCTTGCTCTGAAAGGTAATATCTTCGATCGGAGGTTCCTGCTTTGATTGCGCCGCTGTTTGACTTTGCCGAGACATTATTGTGCTTGTCAATCACAGTCGCAGACGTACGTCACCGTGGTATGGAGGGTTGGCGACGATCAAAGGGGACAAACTGGGTGGTGTCCTCGTCATGTCTGCTTTCATGTT
>JAODKN010000021.1:22827941-22839790 GCA_026774425.1 Petrocephalus zakoni
GAGTCATTTCCAGCTCTGAAGACACAAACACAGAGGGTGGAAGAACTTCATGTAACTCTTGCTCCTTTCCCTTTCTGCGTAATGAAAAGCCACATCTGGAGGGGCAGTTGTATTTGAGTATTTTTAGCATCAGTGCTGGTCACTGCCAGAAAGTTGATGCCCCCCCCCCAAACCCCTTAGGAGAGAGGCAATAATTCAGTGCTGAAAATTCCAGTGGAGTTCTGGCCCAGCTGATTCTAGTCAACTGCTCAGATGTTGGAGGCGGTAACCTTAAAGCTGACTGGCAGGCAAATAATTCCCACCTGTTTCTGAGTCGCTGCAGCTGCCGCTCTGTCTTGTGATGTCTGAGAGGGGGCTTCAGGAGAGATGTAGGCGCTTCAGCTGAGCGCCTGCTCTCTCAGGCCCGGCCTTCGGGGGTGGCGGGTGCTACCTCTATCCAAGTGCTCATTCTCTCCCGAACTCTCAGAATTCGGCTGGAGTGTGTTAGAGGCTTACATCATTTCTATGGCACTTTGAAGTTACGAACCTCCAAAAAGGAAATAATAGTATCTTACTGTTTAGACTGACTGTCATAAAAGGTTATTTTGACTGAGGAGTCAAGAGGTAAGAAAAGTGTCACAGTTCCTTGGACTCTCAGAAACAGCGCTGCACAATGATGGGATGTCAGGGCACGTCGATGAGGCTGCTTAAGAACACATAAAACAATGGAATTTTGTTCTTCAGTGTAACCGCATTCCAGATCATCCCATTGCATTTTGAACCCATGCTAATTATTGCACAGGAAACATTTGAGACTGAATGCAGCTGTTGCAGATTCTTCAGGGAGCTGGCTGGAGACGGGGCACTAGGCTGGCCTCTGCTCTCTGATCAGAGAAGGCGGATTGGCCACTGAAGACTGAAGCTCTCAGACTCTGCTCTTTGTGTGAACGGCGTCAGTGTAGGTTACTCCTTCCACTTGAGATGAAACCCCTGAAAGGTCCATCAGCGTGGAATGACCCAGTTACTCACACCACTGTTTTTCAAGAGTTTAACTTCTTTTTTCTTCATCTTTTTCTGCTTGAATAATTGATAGTAGCAAAGTGTCACTTGGGTCCCAGTTACAGGAATGTTGTTTTGCTAAAGCTGAGGTCCATCTGGAGAGCTCGGGGGAGTGGTTCCTCCATGGGCTTTAGGTTTCTCCAGTCCCCTCTTAATTAGAGTCCTGGGACCTCTCTTTTCTTATGGCCACTAATTGGGTTGCCTGGGACCTGTGGTTTTATGGGACTTGGTAATGGCAGACACTAAGACCTCTTCCCAAGCCAGGCTGCCTGCCATCGACTGGCCATCCTTAGCTCTACGGAAGGTCTCTGCTGCCTTGTTGGCTTTGTTATCTCCCGCAGCAATTGTGTGGTGCGCGCACCAATTTTCATATCTGCGTGAATTTTTGCTTTCCATCTGCCTTCATGAAATCTGAAAGTCCCAAGACAGTCCCACTGTTATCGGTTTTCAACTTTGAATTTTGTCAGGTCAGTCTGGCAGGATCTGGTAAATCGCCTCACTTTTGTGTTGCTATGAGTAAACGTGTCAGTTAATTAAAGTAAAGTCAGTGTACAGTAATGACAGGGAAATGGACTGAGTAAGTCAACGTGATGGGAAGATGCTTGAGTCCACACCTTGGCATGTGAGAATATAGCATTCTAAATGGAACATATTCACTTGTTACCTTATATATATGATTATCATTCTTACAGCCTCCTCCTCCTGTTGAGTGTGTCCCTAAGTGCTCAAATTCCTGGCCCCTGTTTAGAGAATGAAGAATACTTAAAAATACTTGGTCCTTAATACTTCAGGACTAAAGGCTGTTGGCCTGTCAAGGACAATAGACATGAGATTTTCATTTACTTGGAAACCCCTGTAATCCCAAATCTATGGTACATGTACACCTTACTTTTTAGGTAGAGGTTGGAGTCAGATAAATGGACTGGTCAGATAAATGGACTGGTCAAACAGTATAAAACCAAAACGATTATAAAATCAGACTTGAATTTACGGTTCGCTAGGAAAGATGAGCCCAAACCCAGGCTAACACATGTAAGGTTATAATAATATATTTAAGTGTGTGTGTATGTATATATATATATGTATATAGTGTGTATAATAATAATAGTGTAAATGGCCAATGATAATATTTTGTTATTTTATCAAATAAATCAAAATTCAAAAGAAAATTTGGACACTATTACACACATTACGGGGATTTTATTTTAGTGTAAGATTGTGTCTAAGTGAAAGCTTCCAGACGGAATCCCGGACCTAACAAGTTACAGACGTATGGGCCCAGCCACATAAAACAGGAAGCCATATAAGGAGCTTTTCAGCCAAGCAGAATGAGCTTGACAGGGGGATCAAAACACTGCGGGACCTCAGGCCTGTTCCAGATACTTCCAAATGAAAAGCACCTTGAATGAACCGGTTGCCCCAATCACGGGACTCGATTTCCATACATGCCCCAGTACTGATACACGACTGATATACGGGGGAGCAGGAGCCTAAGGTGAGTCGTGTGACACACCTACATGTGCCCACACCAGGGGACGGCCTGCAGACTCAGCACTGCGTGTTTTATTGCTTAAATTGCGCGAGGCGCCCCAGGATTTACGCGGCTGCTTACATCCTGTTTCTCCGGCCGTTTTGCCAGTTCATGCTGTCTTTAAGTCCTCGTCCACGTGTGTTTGTAGCATGGACTTAAATGCTTTGCAGGCGGTGCCAGGAAAGTGTCCCAGCGAGTTATCGCTGAGGAAGATGGAATGTTATTTCATGGTAGCCGCTCATGCCTGCTCCTTTGAGTAAAGCCTTGTTATGGTTTCTCTTTTCCACTCTTGTGCTTTTCTTCTTCAGTTGCTCTGCTTGTGTATAAACACGTTTTAAATCGCCCGAAACAATGACACATCGCTCGCAGTGCTGCTGGTTGTAGGTCATCGCTTGGCGTGTGGGACGTCACCGATGAACTGGCCGAATGAATTGTGCCGCAGCTGGCGACGTGTAATGTGTGAGTAGGGCACTTTCTCACGTCTGAGCACTTGAGTGTAGGAGTGACTCAGTGGCTTCTTAGTATCTTCCTGAATTAGTCCGCAAGAGCGATATGACAAAAAAAGTGCAGTGTTCTCTTCCAGGAATGCCAGATTGTAATTGTCCATTGGCCTAATCACAAATATTGTCTCCCTGTCACAGCTATCATAGCGAGCAAAATGGAGATCACACAGAGTCTACGGTTTTGTGCCGGGCGGAAAGAGCTCATATGCATGCTGGGATGCGGATAGAGGCTCCATGAATAATTCTGTTTATGAGGCGCTGGGACCGCACAGTGTCGTGCTGTTGTTGTGCCAGCAATTGAGTTTTCTCCGGACACAGGCCCCAGAGAGGGCCGGATCCGTGGATACATGGCACCGGGGAGGAGGGAATGTATAATCCCACGCCCCTTTGCCCATCGAGTTCAGGTTCCAGTGCACGTGATTTCCGTGGCTCTCGAGCAGATCAAAGGTCTGTGTCTGCTGCAGGGGACTCCCTCTGAATCCGTGTGCCTGTCTGGGCCCGGCCGCCGATGTCTTCTGAAGCCCTCAGTCTCTCCTTTGAGCTTCTGTTATCTCTCTGTTTTGATTGCTCCTGTTGAAAGTCCTGACTCGACCTTTCCCTGGGGGGGGGGGCAAGGTTTGCATTGAGAGCAGGACAGGGGACCCTCTGGCTCAGCAGTCAATAATTTGTCATGAATGCATTGCCAGACTGTGATTTTAGCCGGGCTGGCGGGTAGGACCATGGGAATTTGGGGATGGGGATTTGTGCGGCATGCTAAACAGACAAGATATGCAGGACCTGGTGTCACTATCAAGTTGCAGTTGCAAATGTGCATAGATCACCAATGTATTGCTCACCAGCCAATGAGTAGCTCCTAAATAGGGCCAATTAATCAGGTCGCCAAACTTCACCGCCAACACAACCATTTTTACCCTCACTGCCGACCCGCTAGGTTGATCTAATCTAGTACATCAGACATGTAGCTTCCCTAGTTATTTTCTTTGTATAAGTAACTCTCACTGTAAATTGGTAGGAGACCTCTAGTTTAAATTACAAAACACACAGATAACCCAGACACAGACATAATGTGAGTGTAGCTGTTCTTTGATAGTACCTGTTTGTTCTTTTTTAGTTGAGGCCTGCGAATGCAGTTGAATTACAGAGCAACCAAGGTGACAATTAGATCTTATTTCACGTCATCTGGGTTGCAACATGCTGCTTGGTGACGAGGGTCCAAAGCAGGGGTTTGCAGAGTCCTGGAAGCCAGATAGTGTTCTGCCCACTGCTGGTTAAACTGAAAGCGGAATTGATGGAACAACTGTCTGTACAGTGGGTGCATGAGCAATTTGGCATTTAGGCTGTCAGTGTTTAAATTCTAAGGCAAAGATGAACTCTCTCAAGTAATCTTGGTGACTGAGACTAGTCTATAATTTCTCATTATTCTACTTGACTTGGGCTGGGGGATCCACGCAGGATTTCCTGTTCCTGTCCAAATGAAAAAAATATGTGCTTTTTCTGTGTACAGTAGCTTAACACACTATTTTACAGGCAGACTGGTGAAATTGAAGAGCAAAATTCTGAAACCCACTCAGTCCATTTTTGTTTGTTTCTGAGATGGCCTAAAGTGAGGCTTCCTCATCATATGTTACAGTATAAGGGGCCAAAATTCCCTCGATTCTCATGTAATCTGACTATTTCCATAAACACATTCACCTTAGGAGAAGTGCATGACTGTAGGATACATATTGGGGTTTATGTCCTTATTCTGAGACATGGAGGAGGACAGTGTAAATGCTCAGAGGCCACCAGCAGTTTTCTAGGTGGAACTGAACTATTTAAGCATGGCAAATGAAACATTCCCGGATGTCAGAGCCTCTGTGAGGATAATCATTGCCAGAATGCCCTGACTTGTTGTGTTTCATTGCCCTAATGGTCTCCAAATGGTGTCTACTATACCGTTCCTCCAAAGGGAGAAGCCATTTGCAGATTCAGACTGAAACGACCAAGGTGTCACGCCGCGGCCGGGTCGAGACCCGGATCCAGCAAGAAGGACCATCTAGCTTCAGTACCAAATATATCTATGTATAACAAACCCCCAAATAACATGATTAGCAAGGTCATTTTTTCTGTCCTCAATACTTGTTAATAAAAATCTGTCAATGCAGGTAAAAATGCCAACACTTGTATTTAGTTTGGTTACTTATGGTTAAGGTTAGGGCTGGGTAGGGGTTAAGGGTGATTAATGGACAGTCCACACTAAGATAGGAGTACAAACGTGTGTGTGTGTGTGTGTGTGTGTGTGTGTGTGTGTGTGTGTGTGACAGCTGAGGAGCTGTTTCCTTGAGAGTAAATGATGAAATATTAAGGTTGGGGTCAGGTAGGGGTTAAGGTTGTCATTTTTGGAATTAGGGTTTATAAAATAAAATTGAATGGACAGTACCCACAAAGATATGAATACAGATGTGTGTGTGTGTGGGCTTTGTGGGATGGCACTAGTATCCAAATCACTCTGCAGGTTTTCTTCTCCCACGTTGCCATGGAGACACTCTGTTGAGAAGGCCAATGAGCCTTGGGCACCCGGAATCAGGCGGAGAGGAAAGGGGACCGGAGAAGACAGCCAAGTTCCCCAAGGATGGAAAACACATCTGGGAATTTGATTATTAGCAGGTCACAGTGCTTCTTAGGCATTCCCAAAATGAAAACCACCTACCCTTCAGGTCAGGACAGATACTTGGTGTGGCTACACAGTGATCTGGACCCTCAGCAACATGTAGACTGGGGGGGGGGGGTAGTCCCCTAGGGAATGATGGGATTTCACATAGGATAGTTCACATAGGAATCTGAAACGTACTGCTTTGTGATGGTAGCCCTTGTGTTCTTAGACTTGCAAGGAAAGTTGCTTTTTAACAGATATATCCAAATAGACTCGCTAATATTTTTCTGTGCATATGCAAATGAATTGGCAGTTTATGCAGTACATTTTCTGCAAGGTCCTGTCTGCTGCCCGCATTTGCTTAGTATGTCTCCCATACTAATGCAGCATGTCGTTGTATGTGTATGCCATAAGCGTATCCTGCTTCCACATAGTTTACCTCAAAGTAAAAAGGTATGTAAATTAAATTTAGTTCAATTTACTGGTGTTAGTTATGGAAAAGAACATATTCTTGTACTTTGTCGACAGAAAGGCCGTTCGTGAGTGTTCCTGGTTGTTCCTTTGCATATTTGCATGAGAATATGGAGAAATGTTTCTGCCCTCCAGCCAAAAGCCACAATATTCAGTAATTCAAAAAAAATAAATGGTAATGAAAAGTAATGAGTTAACGTGGCGATCTATTCCCAGTCTTGTTATGGGATGGATAATGGAACCAGAAAGCAGAACAGAGAGTGTGTACTGTTTACTACCAAGCAGATTATGGTCTGTCTTCACTCATTAGTAACCAGCACTCTGCATCTCTGGGAGCAGCTTTGCTTTGGCCCGCATGCTGACAGGTGTAATTACTGTAAGGAATGGGATGGGATGATGTAAACGTGTTGACTGATGATTTTATGTGAATCACAGCGGGTAGGTTATCGTGGATTAACTCTGAGATCAACAGCTTGATGATCTTTCAAGTAGGACTGAAGGCACTTTCAGGTACATGGAGGTGGCTTGTGGGTAAGGGTACTGTGTCTGTGAGCTGACAGTCCTGTCTGGTCTGACTCCCAGGGTCTGCAGAGTCATTTCCCCTTTTGGCTCCTCAGCACGGCTCTTAAGCCCCAGTTGTTGATGGGTAACTCTGCTTTTTCAATCGTATGCTGCTAAAATAAAACTGGATAAAAGCATCTGCTAAATAATTGTGATGTGCGGTTGTGTTTTTGTGACAATCACAATGCGTGTGCATCTCTGTGGAGGTGGGGGGCAGGGGGGGTTGCTGCGTTTCACACTCATCCAAAGTCTCCATTCATTCCCCCGTCACTCACGTGAGCCCCCCTCCCCTCCGTCTCCTCTCTCACCAAGGCCTCCACGTAACCAGCCTCCTGGTTTAGGGTGTAGCAGCATGCGAGCGTGTGTGGGGGGGGGGGGTCAGTGCTCGCTGGCCTCGTAAAATTCTATCCCTTTCCGGGGATTGTCTGGCAGCGGAATCGCGGCTGGGAGCCGGGGTCGGCGTTGCCATGGTAACAGGCTCTCCCGTCGTCCTCTGATTGATTCGTGACAGACCGCCCCCGAGGAGTTAAGGTTGCTCAGGTGCCGACGGAGAGGCTGAGTAGGAGGAAGGTGTGGCATGCATCTGAGATGATCAGCACACACTGTCTGGCTGCCTTCTGGTGTCTTATGGATCCTCTCTTCTGATTCCTCTTAGCAGTGTGCTCAGGACTGGCTCTTTTCCTTTTGAGTCTGCAGGACCAAAACATCTACTTTTATCAGCTCCTCAGGGATCGAGACCACGCTTACTATACTTCTGCTTCCCTTCTGTTGAGCCTTCAGGAAAAAAAACACACGCGCGCACACACACACACACACACAACTCCTACACCATTTCTGTTGAGCCTCTAGGAATAAACACAACAGCCGCTACATCTCTGCCGCGCCTTTTCTGGCACTTAAAAGGACCACGTTGTTCTCATTCACTTTTCAGGATATTGACATCATTGGCCTTTGTTCCTTGTGCTTTATTTCTTCGACAGAAGCCTCTTCCCGTGCAGCACACCCACGAGACCGAGCCCAGCCCAGTGGCTCAGAATAGCACTGCTGCCCAAGCAGAAGTCTCCCTCATTGGTGGAGGGGCTTGTGTGGGCGGGACTTAGCCCATTTGGCAAATAGCACATGATCTACAGACTTTTTCTGCAGGCTCATTGATGTCCTTGTCCCTGTATAGACAGTCAGTTCATTCTATTCCGGTCCTTCTATTTTGACCAATGGGGGACATGTTGACACGTTTGCAGTCCAGGAAACATTTTGGGCTTCGATTGATTTAATGCACTCACCTGTAGGAACAGAAGTGTGTGGTGCAGGGATGGGAGGCTGGAATAGGGAGACTATTTGAGGATCAGGGTTATGGAAAGAGCTGCAGCTGGGTGTGGGGTTGGGTGTCAGGGTCAGTGTGTTTGCTGGTGGTGAGAGAGAGCAGAATCCAGCCATATACAGCCATTGATTGTAAGGGGAAGGTAAAGTTAATGAAGGTGCTGGGCACTTGATTTCATTTTGCCCCACGAAAGCCACCCTGCCTGCACCCTGCACTGACCGTATCCCTGCATGGCGTCTCGCCATGTATATGAACTCGGATGCTCTGTTGCCAGCATGCCAGAATTTGTCGTGGGTCTGTAACAAACATGAAGCACTGAGCGGTGTTACGCAACACTTAACAGAAACACTTCACCGTACAATATACACAAAAGTAAAGCGTACGATAGGGAAATGCAGTGCAAGAGTGTCCTAAATAATTTTGCATACCAGTGCAATGTGTATGCATGTGAATAACATTTTCTTACCCGTGATATTGAAGTATTCTCTAACTGAGTATTATAATTATTCATTCTGTTAAAGCATAATTCACTGTTTCATAATCACCAAACCAACATCATCTCAGTGCCAAATCTCTCACACACTGCAACCATCATTGATGCAGAAACTGTTGCTAGCCCTGGGCAGCCGAAAATGGCCCTGGACTGGGGTTGGTTGACCAGGCAGAAAGAACAGACTCCCTGGGTAGTTTGATCGAAATAATATGAGACCACCCAGCTTTATGAATCCACCAGACTGGCAGCAGAAAGTCCATCCAAAAATCTGGTGTGCAGGCAAACAACTCCATGTCCAAGTAAAAAGGACGGAGAGGACATGGAACATTCCGGATGGAGAGACTGGCTCCTGAGAAGTACAGAGGACCACCTAAACTAGAAACATTTGCAGCTAACACACATGAGAAGCCTAATCGCTGTTGGCAGGTAGTGCTATAAATGTGTTCCTCCAGGCGTTGGATGTAGCCTGTGATTCAGGCCCTTTGATGTGCTCTGTTATTACGTCCATAGCAGGGGTGGAGTGGATGCCCATTGGGAGGTTGAGGGATTCTGGCTGAGAGGGCTTATGGAGGCAGATTCGAGTGCGAGTATGCAGGTGCATTGTGGGATGGGCCCAGGCGGCGCAGTCTGTAGTACCCGTTAGAGTGAAGGGCGAGATGGAGGACAGGTGAGTTGGTGAGCCACCGTGCCCCCTCCCCGGGCGTGCTAAAATGCACCTTTGTCGCACTGCACCCCGGGTAGGTTGGGACCCATCCTTCATTGTCTCCTGGAAGAATAGTGTTTAGGAAACACCGTGTTGGCAGGAAAGGCAGAGCAGGAGAGGCTGAATAGAGGGATTTCCCTTCTGGGGGTCCCCTCCTTTCCGTCAGGAGGGGGGCAGACAGGGCGGCTTGGTGGTGGAGGTGAGGTCAGGGCAGGAGAAAACAGCAGATCTTGCAAAGCTTGCAGCACTATGCAGAAAGTCAGCTCCTCTTCCTGTGGGCAGCACTAGGCATGCTGTCATAAACACTTTAGCCTTAACATAGTAGGACGGCTCACTGAGATCTGGGTACATTTCCCCAGAGACCCCAGCAGGGCTGGCTTCC
The DNA here is from genome assembly GCA_026774425.1 of Petrocephalus zakoni. Classification (NCBI taxonomy): domain Eukaryota; kingdom Metazoa; phylum Chordata; class Actinopteri; order Osteoglossiformes; family Mormyridae; genus Petrocephalus; species Petrocephalus zakoni. Next base: position 22,837,574 of record JAODKN010000021.1, read on the forward strand.
TGGAAAGCCAATGAGAGTCAGTGGATATCATGTGACCTCTTGTTATGTCATGCTCCGTTTTTGACTCTGCATTGTGTAATGCCATGCCACTCTGTTGCTCCTGTTTGCTGGCTCTTAGGCGGTCGATGGATTCTCTGCATTTTGGCCTCTTGGGCTGTATTAGGTTACTGCATATCAACCGTGAATCTGGGCCAGTAGCCACTTACAGATTCAGCCAAATGTTTTATCATATCCATGGCGCTTACGTGAGAATCATGGATATTACCATGGATATCTAGAACTGACGCTGGTATAAGCTTTGTATACAGTAATCCAGCAGGAGCGTTTGTTTGGCAGATATGATGATTTAGTGGCAGGTTTTCTGGATTTGATCTTTTGTTGTGAGGTTTTATCTATAAGCTGGCATGTAGCGGTTGGTGTGGATTGGTGCCTCTCGTGCATATAGTCTTTATCTGGAGTTAATGCATGTCTCTCTACGTTGGGAACGTCAGATGCAGGGCTCCTGGAAGCACCAGAAGAAGGAGATCAAAGGGTGTGAGAAAGTGATTAGCAGCTGCGACGGTGACCTGTGTCAGGGCTCCCTGCCTGGGCGTGTTTACGTGTGTATATGCACGCGTGCTTGTGAAAGCGAGAGAGCGCGGAGAAGTGTATCATTTTTCTGGCTCAGATTCCTTCCATTTCAGTCCTGCCACTCAGGAGTAAGATGTGTGCAAGTGTTTGTGTCCATACATTTGTCTGAGTGTTGATGATGCTTCTATTTGCCATATGCATAAGTATGAGTACAAGTACAACTACACTGGAGTGCTTCTATTCATATACGCCATCTGCCAGAATTGCCAGACCAGGATTTTGTGTTCAACCAACCAGTTGAGTATAAAGACTCACAGTCACAGAGTACTCAATTGGTTGATTGAAACAAAATCTTGGTCTGGACTTTTACTCTCTGGCCATGAACTACCCACCTCTACTCGTTACACTGGGGTCATTGCACATACAGAAGGCCGATCCAGTGCCACTAATCCGCATCAGCAGCTCCACCTTCACCCCCCACATGCCCAGTCAGACTCACTCATTCCCTGTAGCCAGTAATGAGAGTCGCTACCCCAGGATGTTTCCATGCTCAAAACCAATACCCAGTGCATCATGGGAGCTCAGCAGGGAGGCCGCCTATTCCAAGGCTGCGAAGAACAGCCCAGGGACAGCAAACATTGGGGCTTTTCATTAATATTTTGACTGTTGCATTTCTTGTTTTAGTCTAGAACATATAATATATGCAGCATTTAATATGCAGCATGGAGCTAGCCAGGAACCAGCAAGAAGCTAACATTTAATATTAGCTTACATCTAATACTGGCCCAGAGTGTTGCCATATGGGTTTTCATGATGTTCAGCAGATGTTTCTGATGTCAGGGTACGGAGCTATGCTGCACTACAATGTGTGAACAATGACATTCGTCACCAGATTCTTGGGGGGGAGAGCTTAGCAACAGAAGCTGTACTCCAGGAGACATACAGCAGTATAACTGCTGTTAATTTATATTAGTTTGCTTTACATTAGCTTGGCTTAGCAGTCCTGTCAAAGCTTGTGTCCCGTCCGTGCTTTAACACAGTAGCAGGGCTGTTTGTTGAGTAGCAACACTCACTTCATATCTGTTTGGTGCACAGCCATGGTCACCCCTCAGACGGTACAACATGGCAGTCTCACCGCCTCTGGGTACTGTAACAGAGGGCATCACCAGGGCTGAGAAACGGGCTTGTTGCTGGGTGAAGGACCATGGGGCAGTCAGGAATGTGTTATGAATGGAAGCGGCCCTCGGGACACTGTGTGCCAGCGAGTCCGTGTGTGTGACGCTGTGTGGGATGAAATCAAACAATCCACTCTAATTGGTACAGAGCTGAGCCGGATCAGAGGGAATGTCGGACTGTTTATCGGGTGTAAAAAAACTGAAGTGATAACAGGTGTTTGGGTGTGATTTCAAACGATAAGCCCTAATTGGCCAGAGCCCGAGGGGTGACGGGTGACCGATAACTGTAAGCTAGGTCAGGCGATTTCATGGGTGCCGTGGTGTGCGCTCCTGTAGCTCAACCAGTAGCATGTTGTGCTAATTGTTCAAAGGTTCTGGGTTCAAATTCCAGCGAGCACACACAAGTTGATACTCTACCGTCTACGTTGCTTTTCTTTAAAAGCAGCAGATAAATGATACAGAAGGCCCCTCG
>JAODKN010000021.1:22866645-22884724 GCA_026774425.1 Petrocephalus zakoni
GTTTATAAGGCGTATTCTCTGTGGATGTAATTAAGAACTGTTTATTTTGACATCATTCTGCTATGGAGCACCTAACAAAGCTAATTAACATTATATTTTAAAATATCTTGTGCAAGCAATTATATTTGCCTTGCCAGCTTTGGTGCTGTGCGAATACTGATATCGCCTTTTGCAGACTTAAAAGGTACAACTAGAGTTTATTTAATGGTTTGGTAAGTAAAATGCAAATCCAGCGATGCTGCGGAGCAGGACGACGGTGCTGGGAGGGGTACTTCAGAAGCTGGAATGTGTCCCAAGAAGAAAAAAAGAAGGAAGGAAGGGAAGTACATGCATTAAAGAAGAAGCATGCTGAGATGTGAGTCTCCTGACCAGGCATGAATGTAAATGTAGCAGCAGGTACTGGAATAGGAACGCCGGAGGGCTTGGCGTATTACAGCAACTGTTAATGCAGTTATGTAAGGTCCAGAACTTATATAGAGGACACTGGTGAACAATATAACAATAATAATGGCTGAAACGTGACAGAGTAATGATCCAAACGGACCTTGCATCACCTCATGTTTCACTCGGGCTTTCTTTATTACTAAGGTATGCTACTGGTTGATACCATCCAGCAGCAGGGCCACTAATCAATACTATAGCTAAATTTGGAAAAATTAACTATATACATTTTCCAACCACATACAGCCAAGAACGGGCATATCCCTTGGTGAATTGCGAATCTGCCAGCTGGGGCAATCTGGGCGTGTGCCTGCACGCTGACGCTTTTTTCCCGTAATCCTGTCACGTCGCTAGCTTGTGACAGTAAGCAACCGCTTAATTCTCCATGCTTCACGAAATGGTTGCTAATTATTTTGAAAGGTTTCGCATTAAATAAAGTTGAATGAGTACGGAACTTGCTTAATGAGTGGTACTATAGAAAAATACACAAATTGAATATATTAAGTACTTTGCAGTCTTTTGGCAGATTCGACAATTGAAAATGTATAATTGGGGTGCTTTTTGTTGCTTGAGCTAGGTACATGGCTGCAACTTGATAATGACTGCTGTAATTTTCCACTAACGTTTTAAGTCCATGATCATAGCTGTGATGAGGCTCATTACTGGTGATCTGATGCTACTGTACGCCTGTGGGCCGCCTTACACTCTCAGTCTAGCTGCAAGTACATGGTCCGTTATGAATTTGGGGCACGTGCCCCAGAACTCTTGATCAGTGCTTAAATATAGAAATGATAGATAAGCAGTAATGCCACTCGCATGTCTTACATGCTTAGTCATAAGTCTTATTAGTCATGCATAGGAGTTTGATTTATAACTGGCAGTTATAGTTAAAAAAAATCTAAAATTGTTGGTTGGATAGGGATTTAGGTTCGTCATGAAAATTGTTAATAAAACGTTATTCCCCCTTGAATTTAACACCACTTACTTTGTCACTATAAGGTAATGCTGTTTTCTAGGGTAATTCCCACTGATTAGCGTGTCAGGTAGAATAACATGCAATGTAAAGCAGATTGACTGGTCTTTCTACTAGGTACCATTGCTATTGTCTGACCTAGAGACAAACACAAGTGCCCAGGTATAATTTTACTTACAGCCACTTTTTGTTTGGAAAAAAAAATGTTTATTTAATGTAATTTTTATTTAACTTATTCTGCTTCAGTCTAATAAGTAACCTGATTACTAGATTTGCATTTCACTGTGAGCTGTACCTGTATAACTATGCAAGTGACAAATCGTGAAACTCGAGAAAAATCAATAAATAATAATAAGAAAGAAATCCGATAAGTGGTTAGAAGATGGAAGGATGGTTGAATGGAAAAAAGATCAGTAATAACAAACTCCCGATCAGCCAGTATCGTACATAGTCTATGAATCACAGACAATGTTGATCCCCATCCTGCTGAAAAGTCACTTCTTTGAGTCAGCATGAGTGCTGTGGAAAGCTGGCTTTTGGTAAGCGCCATGTGTGAACCAGCCACAATAACTGAAAGCCAGACAATATCAGTAGTTTTACTGGTACAATTTTGTGCAGCTACAAAGCAAAAGAAAAAAAACAATGACATGGTTCTGAATGAGTGACACATTAATGGAGAGTGCTTGACAAGCAGCGGGCTTTGACAGAATATTGCGGAATCAAAGGACATGATGATAGGCTGTGATTAATTGGAAAGGATGGTGAGGACCTTTGCGATAATGTCATGCATGAAGTTCTAGACTATTGTCCTCTTCCTTCTTTTCCCTCATTATGTAGGAGAGAATGATTTTATTAGAGACCAAAATGATTAAAATGCTGCATTTTTCTATGTGTGTGTGTGTTGTTATGCACACATTTACTGTATGTGTAAAATATATTAGTATGTTTCATGTACAGTTAGTTAAACCAAGCAAAGTTAAACAACTAAAAGGTAGTAGGCCAGAACAATTTTACCTTGCCTGAATCAGTTACTGGTATATACTTTTTTATATTAAAAATTGACACACTGTTTATCGATTGATATATTTCACCATATATGCTTGACACTAGTGTTCCCATATGGTATAAAATATATATTTCACAGTTTCCTTATTGAATTAAAAGTAAAAAATTTTACTGAAAGTATGAGCAAGTAGAAATATATTTTTTATCTTCTTTGCGGCTCATCTGGCAAGCAGAGCTGCACTGCTGTTCTTCCGCAAAGCCGTCATATTCCCAAAGAGTCGTTTTTCACCTCTTTAGCCTCTTTTTAGGAGGCACTTTACTTTGGAAGGCACCATCGGGGAGGCAAAAATCCAGCACAGTTAGTTGTGCACTTCATGCAATTTGGCAGAACGCAGTACATTTGCATAACATTTATTCTTTTAGCCAATGCTTTTATATAAAGCTACAGGTCAACACACAAGTATTCTGAGTGTATATAATTAAAAAGATGATCAAGACAAAATGGAACCCGGAACAAAATACCAAACTGAATGCAGGGCTGCTTAGTAACTGTATAAGAGGTTTATAGAAATTGTATATAAAAAATAATTAGTAAAGGGCTCATATTTTATGGCAGAAAGCCAGCAGATGTGTGCCCTACAAAACTCCTGGAATAAATGCATGTCAGTGTTGATTTACTGTATATCAAATGTGAAATACTTTCAATGTCCCCTCGTCATATATTATTTACCTAAAATCTGCCCTTTTGGGTGGAGAGTTGTTGACTGGTCACAGTTTCACAACTATTTTTTCTAGCAGTTTTTAATGCGAAATTGCAGATATTTAGCCGAAAGACCAAACACACAGAGTGGTTATACCCGGGTGCTGCTGGAGATGTTGGACCCCATGAAAGCATATTATATTGGGGCTCTCAACCCAGACCAATCCAGTTATGTTTGAAAATTGTTAGGGCCCCTTTCGGTCAGGGGCCCTTGGAAGCATCCTAACTCCCCCCCTCATTGCGGCACCTGTAGTAATGGTAAGGATCATGACAGTTAGCATGTACTATACCACAGTTTTAAATTAGATTTTGTACATTATTATGGAAGCTTCTTACACAGGGTGTCTGGGCTCAGCCTTAGAGAGAGCCTTTTTCCACAGAGACGGTGAGGAGGAGCTGAACGTAGAATTGCTGCTCCTCATCATTTCCACCAAGAAACGAACCAGTTGCGGTCTTTTTGGCATCTTCCTAGGATACCTCCCAGAGGAGGTGCTTACGGGCGTCCAACCCGGAGGAGACCCCTCAGCAGACCCAGGACGCTCTAGAGAGATTATATCCCTCAGCAGGCCTGGGAATGCCTTGGCATTCCCCCAGAGGAGCTGGAGGAGGGGGATGGGGAGAGAGAGGTCTGGGCATTACTGCTTAGACTACTGACCCATGACCCAGACCCAGATAAGTGATAATGGATGGACAGATGGATGGATGGATATTTTTATGGAGAGAGACTGTGAAATATATATTATCCCGCTTCCATGCTTTGTGCATACAGTATGTTGCCATTCCATTCGGGGTAGCAATGTCCACCAACTGGACACTTCATAGAAACAGGACATTTAGGGATGACGGCTTCCTAGAATGGCATTTTGTGAAGGAGCAGTTTCTTATAGGTCTCATATGCAGGAAGACATCTCTGATCAGACTAGGCCTAAGATCTTGCCAAATCCCAGTTCAGATACGTCACACAGTTGCTGAGCAAGTTGTGAGTATAACATACCACGTACTGTAAGCTTTCAGGAAATTCCGTGAGCCGTGCTTCATGAAGTCAGTTAACCGCAAAGAAATAACCTGTTAAGTGAAACATTGTGTTCTGTATGAATTCTCGAGGGTGAATAATGTTAAGCTGTCTGCTTTTTTTGTCCATTTCAGCTGTTTGGTGTACTCCAGCACCGTGATTATTCTTCTTCTGCCGTGGGCTGTACGATTCTGTGACATACTGCTGCTTCGCGGTGCCTCAGCGGAAGTCCTGTTGTTCCTTTCCTGTGGCCTATTGGAACTGTACTGTACCACCTCCAGGTAGGAGCTGAAGGTACATGCAGGGAGATTTTCTCCACAAGTGACTAGGGAGCCCTGGGCACCACAAAGATATGGGATGGATTCAAGACCACGATGCTTGGCTAAAGAAGCCAATCATTCTTAGAATGGGGTTTGCTTGGCATAGGCCAGGGGTGGCCAACCTTATCCTTAAAGGGCCGGTATGTATGCAGGTATTTGGAATGACCTTTAGGTTAGCTGTTCAAACCCAGGTGTGAGAACTCTTTAGCCAAACAGTCCTATAATTGGTAATCTATTTAGGGAGTTGCCGCAAAAACTTGCATAAACAACAGTTTTTCTGGATAATTTTGGCCACCCCTGGCATAGGTGTTCACTTTGTGTGATAAAGCAGTGTGTACAGCTAACATGAGCCAAAGATGACTCGGTAATCAGTCAAAACAACAACAACAAGAAAACGAGCGACCTGATGTTGCTTTTAATTAAAAGATGTACTTAATTGCCTTGGGGACACAGTGGGATGGGCCATGTTCACAGCTCTAGGGCTCTGCTTTTGGATCTGTGAGAAACCTGGCTGTCCTCCACATGTCCAGTTGCATCTCTTTTAATTTTCTCTTGGGCCATTTAGGGCAATTGGTGGCTCTAAATTACCCCTGGTTGAATGTGTTCTTGGTGTGTAGGTGTTAGCCCTGCAATGGACCTCTGTCCATTCCGTGTGCAGCTTTTTCTATTGAGTTTTGTGTCTGTTCAATGTAGTTTATATTAATGTACTGCCCTTATCAACATGGTTACCTTGAAGTATTTTAGCAATGTTTTCCCAGAACAAATTCAGCTCAGCGATTTTATAAAATATATATATATATATAATATATATTTTTTAAGAAGAGTAAAATGCCATGTGAGGGTATAATACATGTGCATGCATTGGTGTAAATTATGGAGGGGGTGGGTGCGGGGATTGTTACCCCCCCCCCCCAATATTCACAACCAGCCAATGCAATCCTCTGCCCCCTGTATAAATGTGTGTGCTAAGGGTGTGATGGACGACTCTACATCAGAGAGGGATTTTCTGCTCATGGTTTTCAGCTGAAAAACGATTGGTGTGAGTGGCTCTGCACCAGGCAGAGGCCTTCGAGCGGGGGAGGGGAGTGGCAGTGTGAGTGGCTCTGCACCATGCAGAGGGGGGAGGGGGGTGGCGGTGTGTGTGGCTCAGTGGGTTAGGAGGATGTGTCTGTGATCAGGAGGTCACCAGTTCATATGCCAGTGTCAGCAAAGTGATTTCACTGTGCCTTGAGCAAGGCCCTTAATTACTCCAGATACTCTTTAACACTTCCTTCTCAATTGTACATTGTTTTGGATAAAAGCATCTAAATAAATACATGTAAATATAAGTCCAGGCCCTGTCAGTGCAGACCAACCCTGCCAACTGTTTGCTTCATCTTATTGGAGTCTTCAGCTATTTGATTTTGAAATCCATGCTGGTATCTGAGGCCTTGCGTGCAAGTGAATGTCTTATTTTTCCTCAATATGGCATTCTTAACTCGCATGGTGTCTACACTTAATATGAAATTCGTACTCCAACTTGCATGGTGTCTACACATTCCCCGGAATGGTCCTGGGGTCAGCTGTGCTTCCTGGGAAGCCGGGGTAATGGGCCCCAACTGGAGTGTATGCACGGATGCTTTTTAAGAGTCTGGAGGGGGCAGGTAGGCTTTGATCTTGTGGGAGAGCGGATGGATGTACACACACAGGGACACTCATTACTGCCATGGGCGAGGGAGCCTTCGGTTGTTACGTATGGAGACTGCAGTGCTTTACATGCTGCTTTGAATTAGGAAGGGAGCCATTACTGATGACACGTATTTCCGCTTTTATGCATTCAAATATGTCTCTAGGGAAGAAATGATCTTTTAATTCCTCCCAGTAAATCAAATTTAAGGATTAGTTGCTTAGGAAAACCGACGTGCATAAATAAATCTTTAATTCTGGCATATTTTTTTTGTTGGAATGATATTTTAAGGATGTATAGATGAAAGCGATAATACCACAGCATTTCAACACATTCTGTGATGTTTGAAAGTATCTGTGCATCTTGCAGGGCTGCCAACTTTTGCAAAAACCTCGGAGTGAGATTTTGGGGCGGGTGTGGCCGACGTCGGGGACGGGCGACAGTACAGGTTAAGTTCACCAGTGCCGGGGTGGCTGGGCGGGTGCTCTAAGCGCGAATGTGCCCATAGATTTTCAGGGCGAGAAATGGGAGGTATGGCGTGAGAAGACAGTGAGATGCATGTGTCTCATGCTCATTGCGTGAGAGTTTGCAGCCCTGATCTTGATCGGTTATTTAATGGTCTGACACTGAACGCATGTTCCACTAAGATGGGGAGGGGTGATACGCAGTGGATAAGCAGATAGGGGTACATGGCCCTTCCCTATTGGTGAATTTTGCTGTTATTGACTGCAGGAGACCAATGATCTTCAGTGGGATGATTTCCTGGTACCAGAAGACCAGGGCCTGGTGTAATGTGCTCATTGTATTTAACCAAGAAAGAGACTAGAAGCACATTGGATTTTTTTTACTGAAAATTTGCAGTTTCCAAGGCAACTTCCTAAAAACTGAGAGAAAAAAAGAAGAGAGCAAACAGTTGTTTCGATGAAGAAAGAAATATCTCAGGTCCTCGAGCCTTGATCTTTTGCCAAAAGTGCTTTGCATCTCACTAAATTTATCAGATATGCCATTAGCCATTGCATTGGCAGTAATCCGATGGAAAAAATGTTCCAAAGTAGACAAGGCCAGTTAACAGAGGGACCTTCAAAGAAAGACCCATAACAAAGACAGTGAGCAAAGTCCCAGTCTCTGGCTTCTGCTAGGCTAATTATGTCCAGAACAAATCACATCAACGGAAAGTTTGCTGAGGTTGGAGTTACCTCAGAAAATTAATATAGATTCAATTAGCTTGTCCTGTAGTTTTATTAGAACATTTTCATTATAAAAAATCATTAAAGGGTAGAACCACTGGGATTGCTGAAATTGAAATGTGACAACTACAGTGATAAACAAAACATTGTTATATATGATATACAGGTATATGAATAAATGAATGTTATATATGAATAAATAGTAATTGTTTAGTTACTTAAATAGATTATCACCATGGAAAGTAGCTGCCCATATATTAGTTTACTATCCAGTGTCTACTGATTATTTTGTTATATGTACTACTAAAGCATTATTAGTTAAACAAGAGCATTCCTGGCTGGATTTTCATTTATCAATTTCTTATTGTTCGATTCAAAAGCATCTCAAAACTACTTACACATTATTATAAGGTGGGAAAGGGGGAAAAACCACAAATCAGCATCATATTGTAGTGTGACCAAGCCTCATCGATGCAGGATTTGGATGAAGGTTATCCCGTCTGGTACGAACCAACAGAAGAGCTAGTGAGGCAGCAACGTCAGATAATGTGTGAACAGTCAAAGGAGAGATCGTGAAGTTCAACAAGCCCTACTATACGCTCCCAATCTACTCTCTCACCTGAGTGTATTCAGTACAATACGAGTTCATTTATATAGCATATTTTCCCAATATTACAATTTCTCAAAGCGCTTTACATTGCCTCTGCCCACTGCCCCCAGAGAGTAAGGCAATAGTGGCAAGGGAAATCTCCCCAGTAGAAAGAAACCTTGGGAGGACCCATACTCAAAGGTGGAGCCCGAGTTCCAAAATACTCACAAAATATTTGTGTGTATGTCTCAAATTGGGATATGTGAAAACTAAAAAATTGGAATGGACCTGTATTCCTACCTGTACCTGGAAAATGGTAAACAAAGTATCATTCCAGTTAATTCCATTAGAATATAAAACACAGATACAGAATGTGTGACTTTTAGTAGAACTGCCATCCTTCTTAATTGTCATTTTTTTTCTCTTTGTTGTACAGTAAACAAGGCTTTTACTGATAGCGCACCATAATCCCACCAATCACTAAGATTCTGAATCATGGGAATTCTACCTATTCTCATAACCCACATTTCAGATGCAGGGTGTTCCTGCTTGTCGCGATACATTTGCTTGTTTGAGGGGGTGAACACACCCCCTTCAGTGGGATCTCTGTCCACTCCTTTTTAGTTAATTTACCTTGCACTGTGAATGGACTATAGATGACAAAACTTGCTAGAAGGTAATTATATACATAGAGTAGCTAAATCTGCTGCAGGATATATAAAATCTCAGCAGAAAGTGAAGAGAAAAAGAGTAGTCAGCAAGATGTCGAATGCACTCACTTTATATGTGACTGGAGTTGACACTCACAGAAACGGGTGTACATAAACATCCAGTTACTGAAGCCATAGCTTACTAATATTGTGTTCCATTTCCCCCTCAATCTTATAGCATATGATGAAATTAGGTGGTGAATTCTTTCCTGTAGCTGATATGTTAAAGATAATGCCATTCCAATGTCACAGTAATGCTTTAGTGACACACTGTGGTACCTGTGAAGTTAAAAATTAATGTTTAATGGAGCTGAACTGCCATGGTCTTCAAGTCTGCCTTCCTCTCGGTAACCACAAAGCTCTAAAAACATTCTCGAAGCCGGTCTCAGAAGAGTAACTTTTCGGCATCTGATTGCTAGCAATTTCTTCCCTGATGTTTTGGAGGATGAGAGAAAAACTGGATCAATGCACACGGTTCTTCAAAGCCATTAAATTGCTAATTTGGAGGCCATCTGATTTCTGTTTGTCTTCTCTTGTTTTGTTTGGTGATTTCTTTTGTAACATTTGTCTGTTTTTGGCCCATCTACCATGACTGCACTGTTGTGGGTCCTGTGAGTTACTCTAACTGTAATAAAGCGGAGAATAAAATTCTAATTGAGATGGAGAGAAAATGGACAAGAAATTTGCAACTCTAGGCCTGAAAATTTTCTCAAAAAAAAAAACCTTTCATCAAATGACACACTCAATCACTGTGTTTTGCATTAGTGTGGAGAAGATGCAGTCAGCAGCATGCTAATATGCCATGACCATGATTAAGTATTATCCCTGTCATAAAACAAAACCATGTAACTTCATACTATGATGTGGAAGTATATTTCGAAACAATATCAATGGCAAAATAATGTGAAAAAGCTCATTGTCTACTTGCCACTATGTGAATATAATTTATTGATATTTGTAATGTGCTATTTGCCTGACTTGTACATCGCTTTGGAGAAAAGCATCTGTTAAATAAAGGTAAATAAATAAACGTAATGTTAGTTAAAAAGTTGAATTCCTTTATTAATAGACTAAGAGATTATGACCCTTAGGCAAATAATCACAAAATCAGCTATTGTTAGCAAAGTCAGAAACTTTATCAGTAAGTGAATTGGAACAGACAGCATCTACATTCAGTGCTCAGTGTCAAAATGTTCAAACACTCAATAATGGACTATCTTAAATAAATCACGTACTTTCTTCTTTTTTACAGGTTAAGCATCACGAATTCGCAATTATACCCTTTATTAACCATGGTAGCAAAGTGATTGAATTTAGATCTAAAACTGTGCGCTGGTACTTTTCAGGGTGCTTTGAGTATGTCCTTACAGTCTTGCCATTGCTCATTTTCAAAGTAACAAATGACTTTGCCCGATTTTCCCTCTGGTATGAGTGGACTTTTTAAAATGAGGTGTGGCCAAGTGCAGTGTCAGCGCTTTGCTATCTTAAGGCAGCAAAATGACATTGCGCTTTTGACCAATAAAATTGACGCCTAAAGTCACTACCGTATAATTAAACGATATTATAGCGGCGCGTTTTAGAAACGCGCGGGTGCGCGACGCTCGTTCCGGACACGGGTACGCGCTCCAAGTGCACTAATGGTTTTTTTGCTTTTCATGTATATACGTATTATTATAGAGTACAACTGGTTCACTTAATCATACTGGTTAATGAAACGCCAAACACAGATGTATCCAAATCCAGGCCCTTCTTTTGGAAACGGCCGAATTAAAAACAGAGCTGTGAACTAAAAAGAAACGATGCCATTGCGAGTCCTTAAAAGGTTACAATTCCATCATAAAACGTACATTCTGACTGGTATTTGTGCTTATTATTTTTTTTTAACCCATTTGTAATCGTGCTGAGGACGCGCGGGCTCTCTCCGCGGCTCCGGCGGCGGCCTGCCAGCTAGCCCGCAGGCTAACTCGATGACAGACGCCTGCATTTCCGAAGAAGGCGGCCGCGAAGGCCGCTGTGCCGCTTGCCACGAAACTGTAAAAATAGTAACGGCGGTATTCGAGTGTGACGGACGCCGAGGGAAGGCCCGGCCGTGCCCGAGCTGCGAGGTCCCGCAGCCCCGTGGCCACGTCTCGGCAACGTTACCAGCCATTGTACTGTCATACTGATATCCCATCTCTACAGGCATATAAGCAAAATGACTAATATTGAAGAAAATATTTTCAGTGTATACATATTTTTCAAAGAGAGGATGTCCATTTTACCCACGACCCTGAACCGGATAAGTGGTTATGGAAAATGGGTATATGGATGGTTACATATTTTAATAGTGGAATGCATTCAATTCAGGGCAGTAATGGCTTTACCAAATATGACTCATTTGCTGTATTGCTGTATTATGTAATATGACTTGCAAGTTAGATGTATCTGCTAGGAAGCTAACACTAATTAGCAAGCTAGCCATGCTTCTTATGTGCATTCTATTTGGAAAAACCTGCGAGACACAGACTACACCCTCGCTTAGCACAGACACAAAGGGAATCCTTTGTTTTGTATCGGACTCGGTTAACGTGGATATTCGGATAATGCAGACTGCGTTTTCGGGCGCGGAGTATCAAATTACCCTGCTTAGCACAGACTGAGTAGCCCTGACAGTGCACTATATCGGTAACATCCGTCTATGCGAAATCGCCAGGGTTTGCAGCGGCCGACTGCATGCAGAAAATACATTACATTGTATCAGAGGCTGCGTGTAGTACTGTTCACTGCAGTCTATTCACGTTCTGTATACATTTTTAAATGAGTAATACGCGCAAGCAAACTGCGTTAGCTATAGAGAAAAAACAACCCTGTAGGTATGGTGCTTTTTGGTCATTAAAAGTCGCTTTAATATGTTTTTCTCACTTGTTGGATAACACAGACCTTAGTTAACACAGACTTTTTTGATGGTCCCCTGAAGTGTATGCTAGCGAAGTTTTACTATATGTGTGTGTGTGTATATATATATATGTATGTATGTATATGTGTGTGTCTCAAACTTGTCATTGTGTCTGTATATGCATGCACACTGTCAGGCGACAGCCCTGTTGGGTGGCTGCAGTGCCCCCAGCAGTGGTGACCGTGGTTTCCTCATCACCACCCTCACAAAGTGCTGAGGGAACAGTCTCCCTGGCCTGGTTTAAAGCCCAGGCTGGGAAGAACCTGGGATAATTAAAAGAGGGAAGCCAAGTGTGTATGTGTGGATTTTGCAGGTGAAAAGGGAGGACGACTGCCCTGCAGGAAGCGCTGCCTCCAGCCTATTGGGGTCACTGGAGGATGACTGCCCCGGATGGACCCTAATGCTTTTTTTTGGTATAGCATTCCCTTATGTCCTACGATGTCCCTTCGCAGGCTGATGGGATCAACAACTTTATTCATGGCAGATTCATAAATACAGTCAGTAGCAGCAACTCCAGTGCAGTGAGATTTGGGGGTGATGTTATTTACAGGCACTACTGATGGTCATATTTATAGACTGAGATGCAGAGGGCTCCTGGCAAACAGCACTAACAAACTAGTTCATCCTTGCAGCCACCGTGACCTGTCCTTTCTGCCCCTGAAAAAAACACCAAAAACTGACTTATAGGTGAAACTCAGCAGCTGACTTTAATCGCATGCATCACTCTGTACGAACCCCCAGAAAACATTTTCTGCCAGTAAGGAATCTTGCTTTTCATATCCCTGGGCCACACATCTCAGATGAGGACCGTAGTGTTTCACTGCCAGCTAGTTAAGCATAAGGTGTAATATAATTATAATCTGCCTGTCTAATTACCACTGGCTTTATTGCAGTTACAGTATATTCACAGCGTATGTGGTCACATTACAAGCAAACAAACAGGGGCGTTTAACAGGAAATATGCTTTTTTATTACAGGTGTCTTCTCCCTATCTGTGGATAGAACATGGAAGAGGTTAATTTTCCCAAATCTTATCATGCCATGGATTGTTCATCCATTTCACCGTCTGCATGAAATGTGTCTGGTAAGATCAAGCACTCACTACTTTTATTTCAGCCATATAATCTTAATTATCATAAGTTAATCTTGCGAGAGTAATGGTACAGCTCAGCAGAAGAACTAGGAAAAAATAAGAAACTCAACAAGAAATGGCGCTAAGGCCCCTGTACGAAAGGCCGACTGAAACCCCTATAAACCACCCACCTCCTGACTTAAATCTGTATAAGCTGCTTTTTTCATTTCTTCTAACTGTTCCTATTTCTGTTTCATCTACATATCCCTGTTCACTTTGATGACACTCAAAAGTCAAGTTAATGATGGCCAGCTGGGTGTTGCATTTCAAGGTCTGTAATGAATAGCCCTGGCAGCACATAGGAGCACCCACATCCTGTCCTGGATTGTTATGCTGCCCCCTGCCAGCTCACAGTGTATATGCAGTTTACTACTTCAAAGTGTAAATAAGACGTTCAGGTTTAAGAATTACAGATCTTGAAATGTGTAGGAAAAGGACGGTCCACACATTTGAGGGGCCTCATTATCACATGCTGTATTCATCTGCCTTGGTTGTTGGATGTTTTTTTCCCATTGACCATGGGAAAAAAACCACTGTCTTTGTTACTGTCTATGTCAGTAGTCCCCAATGATCTTTCCCCGAGAGCCAAATTATGTAAAGGAAGTCAGGCTGAGGGCCAACAAATCCACCCCCCACGAAGTATACATATATAGTCTATATATATATATATAGTATTCCTTATTTCCTCTTAATAGCAAAATTCCTCTTCATTCCTATTAGAATTCCTCTTAGTAGCAAAATATTGTACAATTTAGCAAAATACAATGCTTTCCACTTAGAACGTTATCAGCATCCACATCACATTTATCAAAGAGCCAACTGTAACTGAAAAAAGAGTCAGGCTTTGCAGTTCACATGGTCAGCGGCGAACTGCCCAGCACTCAGCAAAAGCCGCTGGACAGGTGAACATTACGCCATGAAAGAGCGCTTGCCATAAAAAATAAGAGTGATTGTAAAGTGTTTTTCAGCTTGAAACAAAATAAGGTACACCATTTTACACCAAAAATAGGCACTTGCTCTCTTGATGTTTGGTTGAAAAGAGGCAAAATGTTAAAAAAGCTCACGATTGGTTCGCGAAACTTCACTTTTAATACGCGACACTAGACCTGAATTTAATTTAGTGAGGGAACTTCATGTGAATGGTGAGGGTCAGTTTTTTCGGAATAAAAACTCGGTATGACTTTAAAGTGACATTAAATAATTCAGGGTACTGGAATACTGCAATTAATAGTTTCTCCTTCATGTTGTTAAGCTGTTTGGTAAATCAACGATCCTGCCCATCATGAACTGAATATTAGATCTGGTTGGATGCGGCAAAGCAGAAAAAAACGGGTGGCACTTGGCTTTTCCCATTGACATACAATGACGCAAAAATCTCGCCGCTTGCCGTGTGGACGACGCCTTATTAGGGGCCAGATGTATGGTTTGCTTGGCCTGGATCTGGCCCGCGGGCCCCCATTTGGGGAACACTGGTCTATGTGATCTCATAATCCAAACATAAAATATTCATGCTCCTGCAGCAATACAAATCCAACATGAATTACTTTACATGAAATTGAGTTCACATTAAATGTGTACATTAAAATAATATTTATTATAATTTCTTTCTCGAAGAGAAATTTTCCTATCTTATACGCAGGGCATTAGGCCTACATATGGCTGTGCATTAACCATAAACATTGTACATTCACTTCGGCTTAAGGTGAATCCCTTATTTTTAGGGTAGATATGAATAAAATGATGTGGTGTACTACTCAACCCATCCCATTCCTGGTTTATTGAAGGTAAACGTTCCTGTCAAATTTGTTTTCATCTCTGCGAAAAAAATATAAAATATGGAATTATTTTCTTTTCCTAAAATCCCTTTATATGTATTCCACGAACATGGAGTTTCAGTCCATTCAATGTTGAACACCCAAGGAGAGCATCTTTCTGAATGTCATCTCTGTAGTTTTATCAATTTCCTTTGTGATCGTATTGTAGATGAGGTGTGACTGAATATTGAGCGATGTCGAAAGCTTCTTTGAAATCTGCTACTATTGAACAGTAACACTGACAGTCCCAAACTAATCACCCTTCTTGTGTATGATCACTTTGTTGCTCTGTGGTGTTCTTCAAATTAGGGAGTGTATGAATGAAAGGCTGTAGAGTGCTTAATTGAAATGGTGGTTTAAGTCAGTGAGGATTCTTCGTTTTTTTTTCAGAGGGCCTGTGTGTTTATTATGTTTAAACAGAGTGTCTTGAAGATAAAAAGACCATTCTCTGAGCTTGTACTTGAATTGAGAAGGATTAATTTCTTCTGAAGTCATAATTTGCATATTGTGTGTACATACAGTAAACGGTTTTTGTATTAGATGATTCACTACAAAGTACATGAATATTCAGTACTTTTATTCATGAATATTCATTTTAAAAATGAAATGTTGTTTCGTGTCTGACATAGAAAATCTAAAAAAATCTAAAGAAAATTTAAACCCAGCCTAAATCTATAGGCTATGGTCTGGGCTGATTACATGATTCAGCTTTAAATTATAATCTGTACTAATGATGCAACACAGTTGTAGTGTGTACTGCATGCAGTGGACTAGCATTCAGTTTAACAAAAAATAATCAAAAGTGAATTTATATATGAAATACTAAGAGTTTGCATTTATGATAATAGTGCAAAAATAATGTTTTGTCAAATTGTTGAAGGAAATGTTTCCTTTCTCCAAATACAAATAATCGATGGGTGAAAATGCCCTCATTGACTTTTATAAGTAAAAGATTAAAAGAAAAGGTCATTTGTTGGGCATGCATTCATTTAAATTTGCTTACTGACTAAAGATCATCGAAGAACAGTTAGGGGAAATAGAAAGGAAACATCTAGGCGGAATTATCAATTGCTGAGGGAGAACTTGACTCAGATGTTAAATTCTGTGTGTCCAACAGCACTGGCTTGGTTCTATGGGAAACCCACACCATTTGTAGCAAGGAACATGTTCAGTCATAGCTGAGCTTTTAGGGACAAAAGCTGTGGCACTGTTCTGAATGGATATTATTTTGGTCAGTTTGTTCATTAAAGAAATAAGTGCTCTTTTGATTGCTATATTGTAAAGGCTATCATTGGCCATGTTCTTTTTCTTATTTGGGTTTTTTTTGTCCCTTGGTCTTTCGTTGTGTATCAGCAACAGGTGAATGTATAATATTAGCATGGGCTGTGAGCAGCTTGATGTGATCATTCCTTGACTGAGCAAATCTCAAAGATTGTCACTGAAGGTCTCCTTTGCCCACTTTCAGCAGTGATTGCCCAAGTCAGGCCTCAAATTTTCAGTGACTACATTGCTCAGAGTGAGTAATACTCAGATGAAATTCTGATTGCAAGATTCAAAAGACATTATGCTCAGGATAAGTGGGAAGCAGGACCCTATTAATCGCTGTATTCTGAAATGGAAACGCCATCTTTGGTTTCTACTTCTTTTGTGAAGCCAGGTGAGAATAATAAAACAGAATATACAAGACATCCATGAAGTTTATATCAATGCTATGAATTTTGAATGAGAGAGCTTTTATCTGAATATGTAATGGGGCATTTTGGCTGGTGGTTATGTCAGAATGATTGCAGGATTGATTTCAGATCAGGATGTATGGAGTTTTCATGTTCTTCCAATGAATATATTTCCTCCATCAGTTCAATTTCTATTCGCATAGATAAACTGGTAACTTTAAATTATTCTTCTTATGTATGAATGTGTGTCCATACATATATATCTACCCCATGGTGGATTGGCATCTGGGCCAGAAGGTAGCACACTATATGCCCTTTTTGTGATTTAGTTTCAGAATCAGTCATTATCTTTACTGGTTTTTGAGATACGGCTATCGCGCGATATCCCCTGATCAGATGAGTGTGGATCTCACTTTCATTCACACGGTGGAAACAGTAGTCGATTGTGTGACCTCACTATGTATCCTGTGAAAAACTTTGTTTGTTGGTACCTATTTTGTTTTTTTGTAGGCCTTTATGAAAAAATGACGGTGAAACTGACAGATTGTTTAGCTACAGAATGTTGAAAACTTGTTGTATTTCAATGGATAATTTCAGTGCGCTTTTTGAAGAAATAAAAACAAGACATAAGTTTCAAAAAGAGTAAGATATATCCTTTATTTTTGTGAAAAAAAAAACATTTTAATGTATCATTTCTGCACAGAGAAATTAGATGAAGCATTTTGGGATGGTTTTTACACTTTCCTCCAGTAAATGCACTGCTGGTACATGACCATGGCTTTGCTAGTTGATTCTGTCATTACATTTTGTGATTGGTTAAAGTTTCAGTATGCAACTTTGCCTGGTACCTTACTCTGAGGAAATAATGATTTCCAAACAGCAGTTATCAGTGTGGGATGGTGGTATGTTGCTCTGTGGGTTGAGACTCTATGCCCGTAATTAGAAGGTTGCTGGTTCAAATCCCATGGCTGGTATAATAGTTTCACTGTTGCGCCCTTGATCAGGGCCCTTAACCATCAGTTCATTTTTTATTTGATCAAGGCTTGTGGCTAACAGAATGATGCTAGTGTTGGGCCCTTCAGAGCAAGGTCCCTCATGCCAGCTATTCCAGGCACACTGTCTGACCCCTATCTGCGATCCACACATCACATTTGGACACATTTGGAAGTGTTTACCGATTTAAACAAATTTAAAATTGCTTTATTGACTTGCCTATAAGTTTAGATAGTTGTCAGATGTTATTGCCATTGTGTGTGCCTCAGCTTGGACACTGCCAGCCAGAAGCAAGTCTGTGGTGTCAACCAGCTCAATTTTGTTCCTGTCGTAAGTTTATTTATTCAGCAGAAGGTGATTTGCTTTGACATGATATTGAGCTAATCCACTGAGGTGTCAGAAAAGACTTCAGATTGTGCGTGTTTCATCTAATGAATCCCCATGTGAGACTCATGTTCCTAATGCTCGTCTATGAATTTTTAGATTTTGTGCATTGGGGAATAGTGCTAGCCTCCAACATTCTATATCACTCTGTGAAATACATAATTTATTGTGCAAAGTAAAGACTCGACTTGCAGTAGTCTTGCTGGTTAACAGTCAATGTGTGGATTCCTTCTGAGTGCATTAATGAAGCCAGACAGCCTGACTTAACTGACTGCTTTTGAGGGTTTTGATTTTATTTTATAATAGGGCTGTCAAAATTGACGCGTTAACGTGGGTTAATCCAGCATCGTGATTAATTTGATTAAAAATATTAATGCATTTAACCCATCTGCAGCGCAGAATGACTCGAAATCCCTGAAATGCAGCATTGCCAACTATTTCTTACCTGAACTTACCTCAACGCTGCATTTCAGGGATTTTGAGTC
>JAODKN010000021.1:22921002-22941274 GCA_026774425.1 Petrocephalus zakoni
GACGGATAAGTATATGAGGACGGATATGGACAGATAAGTATATGAGGACGGATATGTATATGAGGACGGATATGGACGGATAAGTATATGAGGACGGATATGGACAGATAAGTATATGAGGACGGATATGTATATGAGGACGGATATGGACAGATAAGTATATGAGGATGGATAAGTATATGAGGACGGATATGGACGGATAAGTACAGAATAAATGGAAAATAAAAGTGCTAGATTATTGCAGTGTTGAAACACCCGGAAAATATGCAATTATTACTATAATCTAAGATTACTATAGGCTAGCACACCATGCAGTGTTCCCATTTATAAGCATGTGTTATTATTAATTGGGGCCATCCACGATTGTAGAATACTAGGTTTTGCAATAAGTCTCTTTAAGAAACAAGAATGTTGAAATGGCAAGTTTTTAATAAGCAGCACTTTTGTGTAATTTAGTTGCATGTAGATGTGTGTGATGCTCAATTATTAGAATTTTTAATAAATATGTGTTCTACAGGGAGCAGAAGCTGGGAATTGCAAGTGACAGACTTTGTCTCACACGATTTTTGTTCACTTTTGTTCTCCTGAATAGAAAAAATGTAATTTCACTCAAAGCTTTAGGCCTCAATAACTGATGCACTGTGAAGCTGCCTTTCTCAGGATGTTCTGCTGTTTCCTAACCCCTACTTTCACCCTTCCCTACTAACCCATTTCTGTCCACTCTCAGTCCACTCTGCCTCAGTAAAAGCCTTGCCCTTTTAAGAGTCCATAACACCTGAAATCAAAGGCAGTAGAGGACAATACCCATTTCCTCACTCAGACAAGTGCTAGGGACCGTCAGCCAACAAGAAGCTGACAACTAGCTGTATTTCTCAATGTATCACATGTGCCAGAGGGGAAGTGAGGTTTGGGTAAGAGTGGTAGAAGTGAACCTAATTGGACGGAAGACTCTTGCATTATGGTAGTTAGAGAACTTGCCTCAGGGTTGCGGATTTGAACTCCTGGTGGAGTGCTACTCTTATATCGCACTTGATTTGAGAAACCAAAACAATAAAAACCCAGCACTGTAATTTAATTATAAAATGACAAATATGTTGTTCTGATTTTTTAACGGTGTGAGTCCCTGCCGATAACACCCAACCAAATAACTTTATGTTCTTTCTGGGTGATATGTTCAAGTGTGGATAATTTGGTTATGTCGGTATGATGAACCATACGTGGCTTGGAACAGGAGTATACTGAAAGAGGACAACTTTAATTGAAGACATGGCTGAGTGCCAGGCGCACAGCATGTGTGTCAAATAAGCCACACCATTATTCTCCATTAGGACTGCCATAACTGGCCAGGAGATCACAGGAGTTGGAAGGATGAGCTGTATAGATCCAGACTCGAGGGGCTATGTTCATGTCCTCAATGTGATTACACTTTTATGACCATGAAAAAAAGAGAAAGAGGGCCCTTTATTGAGAATGATAGTCAAATTCACATTGGTTTATGAGTAGCACCTGTATTTTAAGTGCTGGTACGTGGCTGGAATGTTCAGACCGCATAGTACAGTATGCCCACAGTTTTCCCCAAAGTAGAGGGATTTGAGTTGTGAGGACTTTGAAAACTGCAGAGAGTTATTCAGTGTTATTGTCATTTTCTTATTTTCAAAAGGGACGAGTTTGGGACACAGGTGAGAGGGAGGTGTTGCTGGCCATGTGAGAGGTTTATATATCATGCCAATATCAATGAGCATTGGGAGAGTCTCCCCTCCTTGGTGCAAGACTCCTATAACCTAAGTGTCAGTGATCTGACATCCTGATAGTTTACTGCATTATAAATCTGAGTTATCAAAGTCATACCCAAAGGCATCTGAGTCATTCCAATGACAGCCAATTAGAAATGATCTTGCATGTGTCGATAAGTACATACTGTAACAATGTGAATATCCTACAGATTGGCTAGTTGAGTTAGGTGTACTGTAATCTAGTAATGTGCTTCAGTAATGAATCAATGTAATCTTTTATAGAAAAGTTGTATTGAGCAGACTGAAGGGTACCAATCACAGTGAATTGCTGTTTAATTTGGAGTCTGACATCGTAGTCACAAACAGGCAGGGTCAAAACCAGAGAGGCAGAGAAGCGAAGTAAGCTGATGAGGAAATGCAAAAGCAAAACTGCAGGTATAGGTGGAAGGTCGATAACGAGCAGGCAATCAGCGAGGCAATCAAATCCAAGGAAACACAAATCAAGAATCAGGAGTCCAGGAAGTCAAAAACACAGGTCATACACCGAGATCAATTTTAACATGGGAAACGCTCAGTAACCTGTTCAGTATTCAGGGGATGATGATCTCTGGAGATGTGGTGGTTCAGGCGAGTCCGGGCATGGCCAGGTCTCTTCTGAAGCAGGCGTGACAAAATTGGGAAATTTACACACATCACCGAACTGAAGAAACAGCTTAGGAGATATGTTGGAGAAATAGCACGATTAGTGAAATGCTGCTGAAGGATCTTGTATGTTGTGATAAAATAAGGAGAGCTCTTTGAACATCTTGGAATTATGTATCAACAGCTTTCTCCACAATATTACAGATAAAAACATCTCACATTAAAGTTGTTGTCCGGGATCTTGATGTCCTGCAGTTGGGAGCCTGAGCACCTGGCTCTTTTGCCCAAAATATTTAAAATGTCCCCCTTTGGAGGTTCTCAGTGTGCAATATTTGTAGTATGTGACACCCCCCCCAGTTGCCAAATATTAATGCAATTTTGTACCAAGGGGGAACAGTCACTCCAACCCCTTCCGCTAAAACACCCTCAAAAAGTCTCATCCATCCAGCCTTATCCATCCAATCTCATCCATCCAGTCTCATCCATCCAGCCATCCAGCCTCATCCATCCTGCCTTATCCATCCAATCTCATCCATCCAGTCTTGTCCATCCAGCCTCGTTCATCCAGCCCTATGCAGCCAGTCTCATCCATCCAGTCTCATCCATCCATCCAAAATCCATCAGTCTCAACCATCGGCCTCATCCATCCAGCCTCATCCATCCAAAATTATTCATCCAGCCTCATCCGTTCAGTCTCCATAATGACTTATCCATTACAGGCTTGCAGTGAATCTGAAGCCTGTCTCAGTGAGCACAGGGGACACCCTGAACAGGATGCCAGTCCATTGCAGAGCTAACACTCACAGTTACACATTACAGGTAATTTAGAAATAATTTAGCAATTTATGACCTTTTGGACTGTGGTAGGAAACCAAAATACTCAGGGGAAGCTATGTGGGCACAGGGGGGACATGAAAAGTCACTGCATTGGAGATGTGAAGCCTCAGCATTAATCACATTAGTCATCATTGCACCTTTGTTTAGAATCGATGGTACTGATACAACAAAAAGTTATCATCTTCAAACCAAATTTTATGTGATTCTGCAAATGTGTTGTTCCATATATAAAGCAACACTCCATATGCTGTTGAAGTTCCTCTGAAAAAGAACACCTGTGAATATATATGGAAGGTCATTGATAGCCAAGTTGCTATCCCTAATTGCTGTTTATGACTGTCTATAGAGGCTGCATTATTTTGCAATTACATTTGAGAGGTATGTTGAAAAGGACAGGTGTTATTTATATATAATTAAATATTTGCTATTTTGTTTTTGTATTCTTTGACTGGCAAAAGCACTATAGGGTCTGTGAATCGTTCAGTCTTATTTTTTCAAATCAACTTTCAAAGGAGCAATAGTAATATTTCCTCCCCACACTATATTAATCCTATTTTAGTAATCCTTATGCCAGATCTGTTTATTGACATTGTTTTTCAAGAGAAAACAATTAACTGTACTGTAAGCTAAACCATTTGAATTCAGGATAATGTTTTTCAGAGACTGAACATGGGAAACGAAAGTAATGAGTTTGAAATGCACAACCTGTGTATGACACTCATTTGAATACATCTTTAGTCCTTCACATTTCACATTATATTGGCTAAGTCTAAATGAGCACATATTTTGACATTAATTTCTTTCCCAGAAGTAGATGTATGCCAATGTATGAAACTTATTTGAATTTTTGTTTGGCTTAATAAACTGGATAATCTTATTGGGGATTGCATTGTTTTTATGCCTATGGTGTTGTACCACTGCATTACCTTAAATTTAAATCTGTTACCTGAAGTCCTACCTCTATTTTGGAGACAAAACAGAAATGCATGGTGGAATGTATATTGATTTTCACATTATTCATTTAATCATTCAATTTAGGTATACTTCATCTGTAACTTTGCAGTTTTAATAAATCATCTAAGTACATAATTATCACAAAAAGAACTATATCATCTGAATTTGAAAATGTTTGCAGCTGTATGGATTATGCAACAGCAGTTAGGCTGAATATTCAAAAATATTCTGAATATTCTGGCTTAATTTCATTTTTAAAAACAAAGTATATCCAGTCTCAATTATATATACAGTACTGTGTGACTTAGAGAATCTGAAATAAGGATGAACCCTCTGACACACACAGTACTCCCAGAATATTGGTATGTCCCTACTGTCCTTGCCCAAATCAATTCCCTTGTTTTCAAATATTTATAAGATGTTCATGTTTTTGATCCCAGATTTGTATTTTTTGGAAGTTTGCATGAATTTCTTAAATAACATGGATTAACTTTTTGACTGTCTTAGTTTTAGTAATATTTTGCCATGTGGTATGCAGTCATAGTGAATGTGCATAATTGATTTAGGGCACATGGTGAGATAAGCATGGACCTATCACATTTATCTGTATGTTTTTGGCTAGTTTCACATTACCTGCATGGGAGTGTCAATAAGATGAAGTAGCACTATGAGCTGTGGGGCAGATGACCATGCAAACTAAGAATGCTTATGGAATCAACGTACAAAGAGGATGAAATGATCTGCACAGCTGGCAGGATGTATGTTAGCCATTTGTTTCCTCTGAAGTGCTTATGCTGGCTTTTGTGGCCGAGGAACTTATTCCAAAGACCAAGATACGTGGTATCTAATTTAACATCTGAACGATATTCCTCATACTTACTTATTCACTTTATACAGTTTGAAATAAAATTCATAGATGGCGATGAGATGAGCAATGCATGAATTTAGTCTCATTCTTTTTATATATGATTTATTTAAATTGAATGTATTGAAAAATCCTATTCTTCTTAATCAGACATGTTTCAGTCTCATTCCTTCTAATCAGAAATGGAAGATTAGCTGAAGTGCCAGAACCCCAAAAAAACTCAGATTTTTTTAATCAGTATTCAAAAGGTGATTAATGCAATCCTGACTAAAGTTTTTTTTTATACAAGAAAATAAGAGGAAGAAATACTGGAATCTTATCAAATAATCTAAGCTTCTAATTCTTCAATCTGGTCATATAATTTATTCCTTTCCACATATCCTTTGTGTGATGCAATATGCATTGTCATTGCATGCTAGTGTAATAAGGTATGAATATTACAGTTTATATAAGGTGACTAGGGAAAAGAAAACCCTTAATATTTGATGTTGATTTATAGTAATCAGGCACTCCGGTACAGGTGTGTTTGAATTAATTCTGCACATAATGTCAAATTATTGTTAGAGTAATTTTTAAATTGAAATTTTGAGTGAAGGAAGGCTGAGGGAAAGACATCATTAGCTAAGGGCAAATATCTACAAAATAGTCACACTCTTCAACCATGATATGCATGCATCGATGTGAAGTGCAAAGAAAAACAGGTGATGGATCAGTTAAGTCAGGTGGCTGCAAATGTCAATTTAAGACACAAGCAGGCATTTTCATCAAGTGCCATCTGTGAAGAATTTCAAAGAGAGGGTTAGCATGATTGAGTTGTATAAATGCCTTCTTGTTCCTAAAAATCCACTTTTCTGAGTAAAGTGGTACAATGAACACTTATAATGGTCTACTGAGCAGTGAAAAAACTCATACATTAAGTACTTACCCTCACCCTACACTCAGAAAGCAAGTGCAGCCAATGCTAAAATAAGCCTATAGGCTTGACAGCTTATTTTTTAGAGTCAATGGTTCTGCTACATTTTGCAATATCATTATGACATTAAATTGTAGTCAATCTCAAGGTAAAAGTTAGTAACTAAAAAGCCATTCTGGGTGACCAAATTCATCCCACAGAAAAGCATCTCTATCTACAAGTGGAGTGGAAACTTCATGGATCGTGATGCCCCCATCCACATTGCTCAGGCATCCATCACCAAAGATGTTTAAACCATGTGCCATGACCGTTTCAGTCACAGTACATGTAGCTCAGTCGAAATGAACCCATATAGGAGATTCTGGAATGGGGCCAGAGGCAAAATTCCCGGCCACTGATTGAGTACCATGTGAGACCTTGGCAGCATGCTGTTGGCTGTTTATAACGCCTTTCATTTTTTACCTGTATATATAAATGTGGACAATTTCATTAGGGTGTGGTGATTGCATAATTTCCTTATTTGGTGGTGAAATAATTATAGATGTATGTGAGACCAGTGGTGATTTGAGGAAAAGAGGAGAGGTGTAGCATATAGTGGGTGGAAGTGAAGTACGGAAGGGGTGTCTTTGTTAAAGTTTGGACAGCAGAGGCAAGGTCATAAGGATGTTGAATCCCATATGGGAGAAACGGGGGTGTAAAGCAGAAGAAAACCTCCGCAAGATCACAAGATCGGTGGGTTGGTCTTACCCTTTCCAGCTCCTGCAGAGAATTCCCTGTCCCTGCTTCCTGAATCAGACTGAACCTGTAGCTAGACTCCGCTGCATTAACCGGCAAAGAATGAGTGAAACCGACAGGGAACAACGAGGAAAGGAGAAACAGACACTATGGAGAGTTTTTTCTGTGAAAACTGGGAAATTGGGGAATGTTGCTCTTTGACTAAAAGCGCTTTGTCTCATTTACGGTTTGGATAAAGCTATGAGTGAGCATTTCGTGTTATTGATATTTTAAAATAAAAAAGACAAAACAAAATCCATCATCTCCCTTCTAAGCTATCTGCATTGCCAGATAGACTTCTGTAATCCCCAATGAGAGTAATTAATTAGTCCACTCTGTTGCTAGCCTGTGAGCAAAATTACAAAATTCCTTTCAAGCCAAAAAAAAACCATCCATCATGTTTTCACTGTCAACAGCAGTGAGACAAACTGGAGCTGGATGTCTGGAGCCCACTTTGCTAGCGCTACAGAGATGTTGCTAAAAGCTGAAAACCAAAATCATATTTATTTTCAAATGATTCGATGGCATGTTGTGCTAAAATGGCCTGCCAGCTTTGTCGTGATTTTTCTGTCCTTCGCTGTGCTTCTGCCATCATTTAGCCAACCTTGTTTACAGAGACTTACAGATAACTTTACCAATTTCCAAAGCAATTAAAGTTAAGCGCTTCTCTAACAAGCATTAATGCCCCTGCGCAGTTTTTGGATTTCACTGTCATCTGCATACTTGCTGTACTGCTGCTTCACAGTTTCCCAGCTGCACTCAGTTATACTTTTGTACTCAGTTTAGCATCATTTTAATGCAAGCGGGACAATATTAAAACTCTGATAAAGACAAAAATGGGCTTGAACAACAGCCCCTTGCCTTTTTGTTGAAATCATATCGGGGAAGAGTGACCGGGGTTAATAAAAACTTCGAACAGCATCTTGGATATTCACGTTGGTGCTACTGTGCATGACTGAAACATTCAAATATTTAACATTTACAAGTATGAAAAATTTAATTGTTCCATGACAGCCTTAGTGGTTGAAAATTCTGATTAATGTTCCCTCTTGCTCTGAGATGTTCTCTTGTTCCTGCTCTCCCGGAGCTGACTTGTACATGCCTTATTCAAGAACTATCTTTGCAAACAAAGAGAAAATCAGAAAGTATTAATGAAAGAATCATTTTAAAATCTTTTTGGTGTTTTTTGCCTTTTGATAACTACTTAGGTTTACTTGTGGCGATGTTTATTTCCGTATTTTCGAATGCAGAGCAAACCGCCGTTTCGAAAGGGCGCTGCTCCCTTTGTGAACTGCACTTTTTTCTCTGAGCCTCTACTATCTTAATCGCTCTCGGCGAGTCACTGATTGTTACTTGCTACATTTCCTACCCTCTCTCTCCTTCCTCTCTTGGTGTGACTGCTTCTTTGTTGCCATGAATTAAGAATTGTGTCGTAGTGCGGGGGAGGTGTGAGTGATTGGGGTGGCTTTGAGTTTCCAAGGTGATGTATGACTACATATGTGTGCATGTGTGTATCTCTGTATGTGTGTACGACTGTGTGCCTGCGTATGGGTATATGTGTGGATGTACATGTATAAATGTGTACAGTGCATTTAAGAAACTTTAAATGTTTTTAGGAAAAGGCTGAAACATAACATAATGTGCAAAAGCAAAGGGGTCTGAATCCTTTCTGCTGTGCATGTGTGAGTGCCCAACATGTGTGTGCAATCAGCCCTTCTTTCAATGGGCAATGGTGTGAACTGTTCAGCTCTCCCTCTTTTGATTTGGTGTCATTATGACGGCGCCTCTCCTCTGGACCACCTCCTGTCTATAATACCGGCAACTCATGGCTGCCCAACATGACTCATTCCTGTGGGTGTGAGGCACGCTAGCCATCTCTAGTTGCACGACTTGAGTGGCGAGAGGACGTGAACCAGGGTCTCTCTCCCCCCCGCCAGCATTTGGCTCAGTCCCTGTATCAGAGCAGGGGTGCTGTTAGAGATTTGGGGCCCTATGAAATCATATTAAATTGGGCCCCCGACCCAGACCCATCCAGTTATGTTCCGGGGCCCCTGTCACCCAGTCTGCTCTCAGCAGCAGGTGTTTGGTAGACTGCGCTAACGATAACTTGCTATTGCGTCCAAAGTTCGTACAAGCCTAAGCCTTACTTATTAAGATGCAGTGTATTCACTGAAGTCATTTCATTGGGTGATTAATGAAAGACGCTTGTTTATCTGAACGGTTAAATCGATAATCCATTTAGGCAGAGTTAACCTAAAAATAATTGGTTTAATTTGCATAATAAAAACAATAATCTTCCATGTTAATGTGGCTTACAGAAGCTTACAGAAACTTCTTCCAGCAAATTTGTGTGCTGTCGTCTTCAGGTCCGGACTGGTATCTGGTCCATGTTGAGGTAAGGGTCACCGATGTGAATGATAATGCCCCTGAGTGGACCATGGTACCGACCCCCTACCTGGCTGTTGTGTCTCCGGACGCCCTTCCTGGCACACTGGTCTACAAGCTGCATGCGCGTGATGATGACGAGGGCAGCAACGGGGAGGTGGAGTACTTCCTGTCTGACGGTACATGCTTCGTTGTAATTTGGACGTAATTCAGCCTTAATGGTACCTGTCATGTGGACTTACACATATGGCCCCTAATTTTTATTGATTTTCGACAACTCTGACACTGCCATTAATGTGCAGAATCGTGCGATGTTGTTAACAAAAATATTTTATCTGCCTCATTTCTCTGGTAATCCTAACAAAAGGTTCTGCCATTTTTTGATTTGCTCTGCTGGAAAGAAATTGCAAGTGGTTTTGCTACAAAGAAAGTCTGCAACAAAGGAGCATTAAATAATGAAGGAAACGGCAAGACAGCTAATGTAATAATTTCATTTCAGATGTGTTATTACCCTGATTTCATTTCCGTTGCTGAGAAAGCCTCTCAGTGATTTCAGTGAATGCATCGTTTTGTTTGGTTCAATTATCCTTTCTACTCTGATTAGAAAACATACATCAAGTTATCATCTTAAAAAGACAGTAAAGAAGTGTGATATTTCCTTTCACTAGAGCTTACTCAGAGCATCCAGGAGTGGTTTGAGATGGCAGTAAGTGAGGAGTAAGTCTATCTGAGTCCTGTCTCATTAGACGTGGACAAACAGGGCTGACTCCAAAGTTCACATCCTTCTAGCTCAGTGTTTCTCCACACAGTGCTTGGGGACCCTCAGATAGTCCACATTTTTGCTCTCTTCAACTCACCTGTACCAGGTTTTCTGTATTTCTGATTGGCTGGCAGCTGGCAGAGCGCAAAACACATGGACTGCTGGGGGTCCCCAAAGAATGGGTTGATCCAACTCCGGTCCTGGAGAGCTTCTGTCCAGTAGGTTTTCTATCCCACCTGGCTTCTGATGAGCCACAGCTGTTCCTGGCATTTACCTGAGAAGAGTTGTGGCTCATCAGAAGGCAGGTACTGTAGGAGAGAAAACCTACTGGACAGTAGCTCTCCAGGACCAGAGTTGAAGACCCCTGAACTAGATGGATGGCAAAGTTTGACTTATTAGAAGGACAGAAAAACAGGTGGGGTGGTATGTCTGCAGGGGGCGACGGCCGCTTTGAGGTAGACAGGAGGAGCGGCCTTGTGCGGACGACGGGGCTGCCGCTGCAGAAGGACAGGGAGTACCTGCTCACTGTGGTGGCGGCTGACAAGCTGGGCATCCGTGGCCCGGCTGCCTTGCTGTCCGTGATAGCGGGGCCCAGGGCACCACAGTTCACCAACGCCTCCTACTGCGCCTCCATCGCTGAGAACACTGCTGAGGGCCAGCCGTAAGTACCCTGAGGCAGCAGGCATCCTATACATATATATAACAAAATACACCCCCTTCTGGTGCACATATGGTGTGTAGCTCAGCAGGTTAGCCCTCTATACCTGTAGCCAGAAGGTCACTGGTCCAAATCCTCTCCTCAGCTGAATAACTGCATGTCTGTTGGGCCCTTGAGCCAAGCCTCGTAATCCCCTAAAGTGCACCAGTGACACCAGATAAATGGTTGACCTTGTGCTTGCTCTTGCCTTTGTGTGTTGCAAGATGGGTTATGTGAAAACTAAAATTCCACTGTGCAAATGGCAAAATAATGCATGTTTACATCATTATTTTGCATGCACAACAAACGCAAGTATTATTCTCAAATGTGTATATAGCCTCCTATGGTTAGAACCACACTGTCCCGATTCATTGAATTAACAATATGGCTGCCCTTTTCCGTCTGGTTATTGGCTGCTAATGTGCTGAAATTATTCCCACTGAAACTCTGAAGAACTGAAGAAATGTACCCACAGGAGAGGCCTCAGTCACTGTTTATTATACTGTCTATGTGTCAATGGTAGCATGTGATGGTCATGCAGTAGGCTGGCGGTGTGAGAGGGGGTGTATCCATCCTGGCTCCTTCCGCCACTGCTATCAGAATTGATTTTCCATTATGGACACACACAATATATTAATTCAGCATTCCTCAAAGTGGTACACGGCTAATTGTCTTGGTCATTAGTGGTGGAAATGAGAATAAAGTGCTTTTATAATCATAATTGTGGAATGGTTTTAGAAACATTAGTGTGCATCACAGACTGCATTTAGATAATGGCACTTTTGTCTCATAGCTGGGGTATGTGATAACAGCTCTATAGATGGGATCTACAGTATTCAGTAGATGGGATCTGGGAGCTATAGTGTCCTATAGATCTACATTGGGGATCTACAGTGACCTAAAGATGGGTCCTGGGATCAACAGTGCTCGATAGATGGAGTCTGATATGTAAAGTGTTCTATACATGGGTTCGAGAGCAGATCTGCTGTGAGACAGTTGCATAATTCTAGGCACAGGAAATAAGACTACTGAGTTTACTATAACAGCAATGTCTGTCTGTGCTCTCTCTCCAAAACGCACTAGGCCGGAAGCAGCTAGTGCTGGTCCCCATTGGCTGTTCTGTTTTTTTTTGCCCCCACCCCTCTCCTCTCTCTTTCTGTGGATCACCCCCCCCCCCCCCCCTTTGTCTTCTTTGATTTAATATCATTGTAAAAAGCTTGCCGTTTTCATTTACTTTAGATCTGATGTTGACTGGCTGATTCATTGTGCCGGAGATCTACCTGCTGTGTCCGTGGACAAGTCTTTAGTGTTGTATTTAATCCCCAGTTTTTAACAGGCTCGAAATTAACTGTGTCCAGGGGCTCTGGCACTGCATCAAGGAATTCTGCTCATGAGTGTCAGGATTGGTAGGCTAACCTAAACTATCCATGGCACCCTTTATCGATTGGGAATGATTAGCAGACTTGTAATATAATTGCACATAGCTCTGTGAAAAGGATGAATGGGGAGCCCATGCAGAATTGAAAGGCAGTGAAGCTCAGACACCTTTACTCATCACTACTACTGTCAATATAATATCTATACAGTATCATCAGTACTATGCAAATGTATGCATTCATAGCCCAAGCCCATCGCTCAATGCAAATTACAGTTTTGACTATTCTGGATATTTTACTGGGCTATTTATGTTAACAGTCTTAATAAAACAATAGCTGAGTTTCACTGGGGATTTGAACATCAGACTATGTATAGGTTCATATGCTTAATTGCTATTCTAGCTGCTATCCCAAGTTGTATCCTTGACTAATATTTTACTGTGTCAGGAAGTCTAAGATACATTGCCTGTAAGTTTTGCAGGTTCAGGATTTCCGGAACATATTGTGAAATAGTTGCTGCATGACTGTAAGTTCCAGCCAAAGGCTTTCGCTGCACTAAAAGCCAGCATGATATCTTCTACGGTAGGTTCATCACGGTGTCTGCCACGTCCTTCCAGCAAGAGAAGCTCAGCTACAGCCTTCTCATCAATCCCAGCAGTCTTTTCTCCATCAGACCAGACACGGGCGAGATCAGCTTGACCCGCACCGTTGACTACGAGAGCGACCAGCATCGCTACCTGCTGCTGGTGCGAGCCAGTGAAAGTCAAGATAGCCTAAGCAGCGCCGCCGAGGTGGGTGACCCTCCCCCTCTCCCCCCCCCCCACCTGGGCTGAGCCGGGCCTTTGGCGCTGTAACGAATAAAGTTAACTTTACAAATTCAGGAAATGTTCAATTCCAGCACATCTCATCTAGCACCATCATCTGGTGTCTCAAAGCACCAAAGCTAATAAAATCACTTGGAAGACTCTTTGCCGTGGGGCATTGCCAAGGCTGGAGGTGACGTCGGACGGGGAAACTGGAAATCCTGGCCTGATGCTGTACCTGGAAAGTCACGGAATGGAACGAGGGCAAGTGGAAAACAGGCAGTGGCAACATGTGAACGTGTTACTCGCGTCACATCAGCAAAACAAATTGAGCCCTGCCTGCGTGCGCTGTCACCTTCCCTACACTCACTCCCACTCACACGGACACTTCTGTCTTTTCAGGAAAGATATGCAGCACCTCTAGTCAAATTCAGCGTTCAGAGACATCAGTAATATGTCCTCCGATGGCTGGCACATGGTCCATTGTCTGGTTAAAAAACGTCAAACAGTTTCTCTCTTATCTCTGGCCCTGACACCGAGTTCAGTGTTCCTTTTCACCTTTATACCGCCAACTTTAAATTGGCTTTCACTTCTCATTTCAATTCCTCAATTCCCAAAGTCAAGCAAGTTTACCTCCACATCTGGCAGAGGGTTCCACTTACAGCTCCTACCCACACTTCCCTGGGGCTTTCACAGACCGGGTGCATCCTGCCAATGCTAAGGAAAATGCGAATGCGTGCCGTCACGTGCGAGGCAAGTGCGAAGCGTGGATTCACTAATGGAATTGACTGGGCCAATGGCTCTTTGTACGTTCCGGAAGCGATGTCTGTCGTACTAGGAACATTTCTTACAGCAGAATGAATCAACTGTCACTTCACTGAGTCGCACTTTGGTATGAGGGGGGGGAGGGGACTAGCTGTGAATCTTATTAGGAAAATCAACTGGGAGCAATTTATTTCACATTTATTTATCGGCCAAAAAGCAAAAAAAACAAAAAGACACAGTAGGATGGAATGTAAGTGGTGAAAGAGCAATGCAGTGAGGACACGCGAAATTAATCAATACAAAGTCCCTCCCTTCCTGTCTGCCAGGCAAAATGAACAATTAAAAATACAAATGCTTTTTTGAAAGCACTATTTGTGCTGGCATTTTACCCCCCCCCCCTCCATTTTATTCCTTTCTAAATAGGTACAGGTGCTGATATTGGATGAAAATGACTGCGTCCCAGAATTCCTGCAATCCATTTATAGCAAAGACAGTGTTCCGGAGACCGTAACTACGGCAACATCGCTGCTTCAAGGTAAGCCCAATATATTTGATGCAGAATTTGGTTCTGCTTGGGTTTGTGTTGGTACTTTTTTAATGAATTATTCTCTCTGTACATCAGTTGTTGATATTTTGTGTGTAATTTTGTGTTGTGCAGTGATGCCTGGTTGGAAGATGAATGGGTGGTCAAAATCAGTAGAATTTACATTGTGATTGTTGTGTGTTTATTCTCCCCATATTGGGCAGAGGTTTCCAAAGATGTGCAATTGGTTGACTTGAAGTTTCTAAATTGTCTGAAGTGGGGGTTCTGTGAATTTATGCCACTGGTTCATTGGACTCACAGCAGCTACAAGGAAACATATATTATAGTCTGCATACATATATTATAGTCTGCATCATATATATAGTCTGCTTCAGTTATGCTGGGTTTGTAATGGAAGTTTCCAGATGCCATGACCGTCAGTTAGCTGCAGTTGTTTGGGTGCTCTGAGGTGGTGAATTAATCTTTTTGCCCCTAACATCTTTAGGATTAATTTGCAGTCTCATTATTTCTATTACACAAGCCCTACTTATAGTCAGCCAGACTGTTCTGGCAGAAAGGGTGCCCGATCTTCAAGCTATTGAAGGCACCACAGTCTATACAGTTTCCTCATGTCCCACCACTCAGCTAATTAATTAAAATCATTCTTTGGATAGAAAGAAGCATCTTCTATCCCAGCCAGTAAATTACTCACACCTGCCAAAGCTGGCGCTGCCACTCTCTATCTAAACGATGACTTTAATCATCTGACAAATGGAACAAACCCCTGTATAATGTCATTGCCTACGTCACCAGCAGCCAGGGGAGGTGCTGCACTTGGACCATGGGTGACTGTAGCGCAGAGGATTCTGCATGGACCTGGAGTCTCACTTCCATCTTCCCGTGTGTCAGGCCATTACTATAAAAGCTCAGCGGTGCTGGAGTCTAAATCTGAACTCTGCTTCTTTGTAGCTGTGCAGACCTAGTTGAATGAATATTTTGAAATATCCTATTCACTTTACACGCTCGCTGCTATGAAGAGGCCTGTACTACAGATCTTGATGTAATGATATGTATTATACTTGGTGTTAGAAGGGGCAGTGTGGTTAGTACGCCGCTTCTGTGATCAGAGGGCTGTAAGTGCAAAACCCAAGGCTGGCCGAGTGATGCCACTGTTGCCGTTGAGCAGGGACCATACTTCCGATCTCTGGGGACTAACCCTTCTCTGTCATGTAGTAGTAGGTAGTATGTCTGTATCACTTTGAACATAAGCATCTGCTCAAGAAATTTTAATGAATGCAAAAATGTGAATGTTTAACATTTAAGCAACAACATATTGGGCAACAGTGCTTCAGTGGGTAGGACTATTGCCCCTGGATTTGGGGGTTTGAATTGCCGGCAATTCTAGGATTTGGCCCTTCGGGGTGCTTATTGACCTTAAGAAATATGAGACTTGAACCCTAGGGTTTTAGAAAAAAATATTTTTCAGGAGGGCTGAGACAAAATTGGCGGCTGAAGCTGCCCAAAATTGGGCCTAGAACCATATGTGGCTGAATTGTGTCCCCATGTGTGGCGTTTGCCTGTGTGTGTGTGTGTGTGTCTGTATAGATATGTATACAGGTTTTGCTATACGTGTGGACCAAAGTACCCCACAAGCATAGCAAATCCGCAGTGCTCATTACTTGACTACTTAATTCATTTTATAATAATCTGTGAATGCCATCAAAAAAGTAAAAATGCGGTTAGGGCTGGGTAGGGGTAAAGGGTATCATAGTTGGAATCAGGGTTATGCCCATAGGAATGAATGGAGTGTCCCCATAAAGATAGGATTACACACTCTGTATGTGTGTGTGTGTGTGTGTGTGTGTGTGTGTGAGTGTGTGTATGCGTGCGGACTCCAGTCTCCTCCCACAGACCAAAGATGCGCAATGAGGTGAATTTATGTCTCTAAATTGCCCATAGCGCTGCAGGCTGAAATTAATTTGTAATTGTTCAGTTCTAATCTCATCACATTTATAAGCTGGAGACACAAGCATATGTTACAGAAGCTTCTAGAAATGTAACATGAGCTCTGTTCAGATTTAGGGAATAGTTGTCAACTTTTAGGTCTCATGGAAAAAAAAAATTAAGTTTTTGTTATTATGTTCTTTTCATAGATGGTTAAATTGTTGCATTTTGTTTTAAAAGTAAGTTTTTAAAAATTGTTTTATTTATTTGTTGTATTTACAGTACCCTACTTATCCTTGAACATTCTGCATTAATCTTTGTTATTAATCTGCTGTTAAAGGGTGTACTTCTCTTGTTAAAGTTTTTCCCATTATGGTTCAGGTTTAAATGTGAATTTTTAATGTAACTCTTAACGTTTTTCTTACTTTGCAAAACAGATTTAGTTTCTTTAGCTGCCACAGATCAGTCTTAGTGAGTTGAGTAATTCTTATTGCTATGTTTAATAATGTGGTCATTTATTTCTACTGGAATAATATTTATAACTTATGGACACACTTCTTCTTGCAACCATTTGTACGATTCATGAATTTGTATAATGTAATTTGTTTTTTTTTATATTTGTTATTAAGCTGTCCAGTCATGTTTAAAAATGCATCTTTTTTCATTTCTGAAAGAGGTGAATCCGTTGGGCAACATCTATATGAACGCTGCCATAATCAAGTAATTTGGCATGCAAACAAAATGAACAAATATGTAGTATATTTATACTGCTGTCCGATATTCCCATTCTTGGTAAGAGTGAGACATCTTATAAATATTGCTGGCTTATAAATTAATCCGAAACCATGAGTCATTCAATCAATTCATGATTACTCGATCATTAGAGATGTAAAAACTATGCTTTGTGTGTTTTTTAAAAACAAATTAATTGATCATAGTTGCGATCAATCGAGCCTTTGGTTAGCCGAGTTCATTGTTCAGCAGAAGTGTGACTGAAATGTAACGGGAAATTGTAGCAAGAGCCCAGTAACGTGTGGACGTGATTTGAATAATCTGATTCAAACTACTAGCTAATTAATAAAGGATAATTAACTAACAACTGGAATAGAACAATAGCAAACATATAGTATAG
This sequence comes from Petrocephalus zakoni, assembly GCA_026774425.1. Taxonomy (NCBI): domain Eukaryota; kingdom Metazoa; phylum Chordata; class Actinopteri; order Osteoglossiformes; family Mormyridae; genus Petrocephalus; species Petrocephalus zakoni. The sequence goes on from JAODKN010000021.1 coordinate 22,938,106, forward strand.
ACCTCCTGATGAAAGATGAGGAGGCCCAGCCTTACAGTACATTACCTATGTCAAAATGTTTCAGTATGCAGCACTATTTTGACTGTCCTGAAACACAATCCCAAAGTCCTGCTAAAATTGCAGTATTTTTTGGGGATTTTTTGTGCTTTCTGAAAACAGGATGTGATTTGAAAACTGCATTGCTCGCAGAGTTATGCACTTGTCTGAAATTAACAATGAAAGTGGAATAATTGCTTTATAATCGCTACGCAATCAGAATAATTTAATGAAATATAAATATCAATTTAATATTGCAAAAATGAATGCTGCACTATTAATAATCTGCATGTGTGCTTAATTGAAAAGCATGCCCTCGATTAAAAATGAATTTCTCCTATGGATAGGGATATCTAAATACATAACCTTGTTCGGTTGTTACAATTGGAAAAATAATGACTAGAGTAGATCTATAGTATCTTTGTCCTTCAAGATGTTGCCATGAAAATGGAATGCAGGCTACAAATGATTGGCCGCTATGGGAGATACAATTAGGTCCATAAATATTTGGACACTGATGCAAGTTTTGTTATTTTACTTGTTTACTGAAACATTCAAATTTCAAATATATATATGCCATAAAGTGCAGACTCTCAGTTTTAGTTTGAGGGTACCACCCTCTATTTAAAGGGACCAAAAGTAATTGGACAACTGACTCAAAAGCTATTTCATGGACAGATGAGGGCAAATCCTTCGTTATTTCATCATCAGTTAGGCAGATAAAAGGTCTGGAGATTCCAGGTGTGGTTTTTGCATTGGGAAGATTTTGCCATGAACCCACAACATGCAGTTAAAGGAGCTCTCCATGCAGGTGAAACGGGCCATCCTTAGGCTGCTAAAACAGAAGAAAAACATCAGAGAAATTGTAAGAATATTAGCAGTGGCAACATCTACAGTTTGCAATGCAAAAAGACCTGGATGTCCACAGAAGGTAACAGTGGTAGACGATCGCAGGATCATTCCCAGGATGAAGAAAAATCCCTTCACAACATCCAGTGAAGAACACTCTCCAGGATGTAGGCATATCAATTTCCAAGTCTACCATAAAGAGAAGACTTCATGAAAGCAAATACAGAGGGTTCATTGCAAGGTGCTAACCACTCATAAGCCTCAAGAATAGAAAGGCTAGATTGGACTTTGCTAAAAAAAACATCTAGAAAAGCCAGAAGATTTCTGGAACAGCATTTTTTTGATAGATGAAACTAAGATTACTCTCTACCAGAATGATGGCAAGAAAAAGGTGTGGAGAAGGCATGGAACAGCTCCTGATCCAAAGCTCTGACCTTCTCATCTGTATAACATGGTGGTGGTAGTGTGATGGCTTGGGCATGCATGACTGCCAGTGGTACTGGGTCACTAGTGTTTACTGATGATTTGACAGAGGACAGAAGCAGCTGGATGAATTCGACATATACAGAGACATACTTTCTGCTCGAATCCAGCCAAATTCAGCCAAGTCGATAGGATGGCGCTTCACAATACTGATGGACAATGACCCAAAACATACAGTGAACGCAGCCCTGGAGTTTATTAAACCAAAGAAACTGAGTATGATTCAATGGCCTAGTCAGTCACCTGATCTCAACCCAATTAAGCATGCATTTCACTTACTGAAGACTAAATTTCAGACAGAAAGACCCACAAACAAACAGCAACTGAAAGCCGCTGCAGTAAAGCCCCGGCCAAGCAAAAAGCCAAAAGTCTGCACTTCTACTGCATCTCAATTGTTTAATTTCAAATCCATTGTGGTGATGTACAGAACCCAAAGTATGAAAACTGTGTCACTGTCCAGATATTTATGGACCTAACTGTATATGAGTCGTAAGAGAGGCAGAAATTAACTCTGTTTATAATCAGCAGAAACTGAAGTGTGGCAGGGGGATTTTTTTTATTAGCTAATCATCTACTTAAATATCTCAAAATGAACTGCTTTATACTTAAGTGAATGTTGCTCTGACAAGCTCTGACTACAGCTCTACTACAAAATACTGGGTAGCAATAGTGGATACTGTACTTTGTTCCCTCCAAATTCCTGCTGGGGAACATTCTGCAAGTCATCATCTGTTCTGGGTGGGCTAGAAGGGTGTGGTTGTCAAGAGTTAAATAGAGGTAACATGCCTCTCATCCTTCAGCTGGTGAGTACGGGTGGTCATGATGAGCAATGGGCCGATCCACATTTCTTCAGTCCTGATCCGATTCCGATACACAACTGCCAAAATTGGTTCCAGATTCCATTACAAGAGCTCTTTGTACTTAATATTGTCATTAGAGGTGCACCGATCCCACTTTTTCAGTGACAATATGCTCCCGATACCTGAACAAAGTCGATATGAGTACCGATCTGATACCAGTAAATACAAATGAAAAAATGCATGCCAAAAAAGCTTTGTTAATTAAGCTACTAGAGACATACATAACAACTATTCCACCTTGTTTGTTTTAAGAATTTTTGAGGCATTTTGAGATTTAAATATCTTCCAAGAGAGTATACGCAAGTGACAAATGCTCAAAATGCCCCACTGTGTTTCTCCCACTGGCAACAGCATCACTTAGACTTTGTATAGCAGCCCATTGTGTATTGTAAGCTGTAGTAAGTGCCCAAAACAATCCAAGCAAGCGACTCCCAAATCATCCATCGCTTGTGTTGTTTTGCACAATTGTGTGCGCTTTGTTTAGTGGGGTTTTCCACTAAAGGCTACTTCTACCTCTCAAAACTTTGTTTTTACTAAGATTGCAAAACGCTGCACTAGTAGTTGTTGTTTGAAGCTTAAAATACCTCCAGATAGCAGACAAGTTTGTTAGTTTGTTTTGCGGGCATGCGAATCACATTTGCTCCTCATGCACATCTTTTACTCCTCCTACTGCTAAGAGTATGGACATGACATCACAGCAGTCACAAAGCAGTCACAAAGTCACTGTGCTCAAACCCACTGAGTGGCAAAAAAAAAACTGAGTGGCAACATTAACATTCAGCTTGAATGTCAAAAAACACATCTAAAATGAGAAAGAGCTATTGTGCCCTTGATTATAAAAATTGATTTAACAAGAAATTGGAGCTATAGACTGCCGAAAACTAAATAAGTAAGTATCGGACTTGGATCGTTCACGTATGGCTGATGCCAAATCCATGTAA
>JAODKN010000021.1:22941374-22956656 GCA_026774425.1 Petrocephalus zakoni
CTATAGACTGCCGAAAACTAAATAAGTAAGTATCGGACTTGGATCGTTCACGTATGGCTGATGCCAAATCCATGTAATAGGTATGGATCATGCCGATACTGATCCCGAATATCGGATCGATTCACAACTAGTCATAACGTAACTTCAGAACTCCATCAACCTCACCATAAGACGCACCAGGTTCTTTGCAGTGTCTTGCACATTAAGCGTTTGAGAGTTGGTAGCAGACAGCCTGGGTAATGAGGTTGCTGGGCTGTGACACCCTTTGTCTGAGATGACATTTTTGGATAATGAGGCTATCGCTCCCTCAGCCCTGGTTTTAATTGTATGACCAGTTCTTTAGACTAAACATGGAAGTTACTAAATCAATGCAGCCCTAGTCTTAGGTTGATGTTGTGGGCAGATTTGTCAAGGTTTTCATCTTAATTGAGGGTAGCTTGGCAGATATGACATGTGCATATTTTAATTAAATTTTAATGTAACAGCCTTATACAAATATGTATTACTGAATCCATGCCTATGAATGACAGCTTTCTGTTAGCAAACATGATCTGGTTTTCTGTTCTTTCCTGTAGCATACAGGTATACAAGATTGATTTGTATTTACAGTAACATTTGTATAACATTGAAATGGCTGATCACAGCCAAGATACATTAATTTCTGCAAATATGATTTGGGAATATTTATGTAGTTCGTCAATAGAATTTATAGCAAATGTGTAAATAAGTCAGCAATAGGGTTGTGGTAAAAAAAATGAAAGCAAAAAAGCCTGCAGTGTCTTCTATAATGGCTTATTTGTATTTTTATTATTGTTCTCATGGTTGTTTATATTGAAGAGGATTTCTTAAACATTGCACAACATTATTAAAACTAAATGAACATTTCCGTTCGTGCCTTTGTGTATCTGTGGGTTTCCTACTTCTATTAGCTACATGATAATTAAAGGAAAAGATTTTCTAAAAAGAGAATGCTTTGAATGCCTCAAATGGTTTTCACATTCACATCGATCACCTGGCACTCATCTGACTGACACATCAGTCGGGGAATGGAGCCAACAGAGTACTATCAGAGACAGCTCTGCCTTTCAGGCAGAAGGAAAGCTGTTACTGGGGCTCTAATGGGGATTTTGACATGAATTCATTGTGGTGTCAAGAAAGCCTGAGCCGACACCTAAATGCCATCAATGACGCCTCCGAACTGACATTTCTGGTCTGCAGGACGGGCCCTTGAGTTGGTGATTCTTTATGGTGCGTGCGCTTTTAAGTTCTGCTACACCAACAATCTCCATGGCAACCTTTCGGACAAAAAGCCTCTAGAATTCTATTTAAGGATGGCCCCAGCTGCCACTTCCCTTCTTTTTGATTATGAATAATTATGATTATAACGGCATGAGACCAATTTGGACAAAATGTCAATAATTTTATGGAATTTCACTTACCGTACTCTCAGAAATCAGAGTGATCTGTCCTCGATTGTTTAATTTATTTTGGTAGTCTCGTCAGCGTTCGATCCCTCTCCTTATCTGTATTTTGGTATGTATTTCTCGTCCCTCTTCTCCATTTGTTTTCCTTTTCATCTCACGGGTTTCTGATTAGTTCAGTGAGCTTAATTAATGAATCTACCCGGTTCTGGAAATTTACATAATTTCTATTTTATTCTGTAGGTTGTGTTAGTCGGGACATTTATCACAAAGCCATCAAAGGAACGCATTGTGACGGTTTCTTGGGTGAGGTGATGTCTAAGGGAGGGAGAGATGCAGGCTGGACTCTGTTAGAACTTGCTGCTCTTCTCTGAGAGCACCTCTGACCTTCTCACTATGGCTCACTTGCTCATTCCTTTCTGAAGATAAGAGCACACAACTGGGCAGTTCAAAGCGAGTGGCACTGGGCTGGAGGTGGTGGCGAGGGCCCAGCTCTTCTTTGTGCATCGTCACGTGGAGTGCTTCAGCTTTGTCCACTAGCAGAAAGGCCCTCCACTCTCCTGTATCTCCAGTGTATAGATCGCTGACTTCACCAGCTTCCTGAAATACTGGGGTCATTGCCACCAACCAGTGAGACTTGACCAGCGTCCCACTTCAAACACGATGCAACTGGCAAACACTGCTGTGATGCTGCTCACAACACTGTATAGGCCTTCTCTCTTACTGATGCACGAACAGTACAAATGTGGATGATTTTTATTTTATCCAGGGAAAAATACTCCCTGGCTACTTCTGTCATTGTTGTTTTAATGATCTCATTTTTGTGCAGCGGTAACAGATTGCTTAATCTACCATGGGTTCATTAATATTAAAATATAATAGCACAATGCCTTTTTTAATGATATTGTAGTTATTATAGTAATGTATAACAAACATAAACCTGTTATATCTATGAAGATCAGTAACCTACAAAGACTTGCATAAACATGGTTACTAAATTATTACTAAGTCACGTCTGCACGTAGGATTACGGCAGTATAAACAGATCAAGTTGAAGCAAAAACATTGAATTATTTTGTGATTTGCTTTCTGTTGTCACCTGTGGAATCCATTGGAAACAGCTTTTAGACTTTTATAAATAGTTTTTTTTTTTTTATGAGAGGATAGTGTTAGGTTCTGCAGGTTTCTGCTGTGCCCGTGATGAAAAGTTGCAAATTCAAATTCTGTGGCTGGTAAAGCAAGGATTTTTACTTCTGGGGCAGGGAGTGTCTGACCCAGCTTTCGTGCTTGTACACTGCTTTGGACAAAAGTGCTAAATACTGAAATGCTGGATTTTCATGTTGATGCTTGACAACATCTTAATATTCTGCTTTAAAAAAAACAGTAAATGTTTTTGATTTTCCAAATCAAATATATCCCTGGTTTTGGCACAGTGGATCCTACCCTGGTTCATTTAACACAAACCGATTCATCATTGTCTTTTTAATCCTCTCGCCTGCCTGTGCCATTTTCTCATTGTGGTGGGGATGACAGGAGAGAAGTGTGTCTCTGTCGAGACTTCGCATTGCATTGCAGTGAGCTCCGTCTCCTTCAGGGGAAGTTGAGACCAGACAGAAATTAAAGGTGCTGCAAATTACCTGAATGGGGTGACAGGAGTGGAGCTGGGATATCTAAATTCTGTTTTTACACACAGTAACCTGGAATTAGCTTCCCTTTATTCCTTGGATTAACATGGTTCCAGTATAAGGAAATGATCATAAGAGAACTATATTAGCTCTGAACAGGCTTCCAGTTTATAAGTAAAGCCTGAGCCTCCATGTCAGTGGAGGATTAAATGACGTGGAGTAATAAGCTTGATTGACTAATCCTAGCATTTAGGGACACCTCCAGCTTAATTACAAGCTACCATGTGTAGGAGCTGTGCAGCGAGAGGAGTTTCTGTAGGAAAATCTTGGCCTAAAAACAGGTGCTTTACCTTTTACCTAAGTCTGATGTATACTGAACGGTACAACTTTGTAGACTGGGATAGGGGAAGACTTCTCAACAGTGTGGGTTTGGGGGAGGGGGGGGTGGCAATGAAACCAACTGGATTAATTCTATGCAGCATGCCATGACAGCGTGGAATTCATCGTCTGAGACAAACTAAAATTTCTTTTAGAGGCCCAGTGCACAAATGTGTACAAAACATTATAAAACAACATTAACATAATTGATCCCATTACTAAACATATTATGAGAGTTACTCATTGACTGTTTTGCAAGTGACATGCTGGCAACCACTGTGCTAAGGGAACCCACAAAATGTGGAATTTAATTGAGTTGAGTTTGACTTCCTGAATTCCTCAGTTCCAGTTACATTTCTTGTGAGGTGTGTTTTTCAATTCTAACTGAAATTCCATTTCCTGATTTGAGTTAGAATTGATGAATTCATTGATGAATGCCATCAGCCCTATTAAATATCTGACTGTATGAGTAAAAAAGAGAATAATAAGGTACTGCATGTTAGTTGCTGGGGATAACAGCCTTTGCTAAGCTGCTCAATGGAAGCTGAGATGCTGAATTTCTGCAGGCTTTAAATTCTTTGCCTTAACTTTCAGTTTACTCCTGAAAAGCCAGAGGGCTAGACTCCCGGTTATGGCAGTCATTATATGACTTAACGAGTATGAGGCAGAATGAGAATCACAAGTAGACTTTCCTTGTAGGTACCTGTGCATTACACAGTGGTGAGAACTCACACCCATTTTATTTCTCCAACCCTGACCCCCCCTCCCTCCAGTGTCAGCCAGCGACTGCGACTCTGACCTGAATGCAAAGTTGACCTACCGCACTTTGAGCCCGGACTTCACAGTCTCTGCTCATGGCACCATCTTTCCAGCCGGCCCCCTGGACTACGAGCGGCCCAACCACCTCTATGAGTTCATCGTGATGGCCGTGGACAAGGGGGAGACGCCGCGCACGGGGACAGCCACTGTCCGCATCCGCATGTCCAACATCAATGACGAGGCCCCTGAGTTCTCCCAGCCCATGTGAGAGCCTCATTTTCTCAGTTTAAAATGTATTACCGATTATTTCACAATAACCAAATATAATAAGTCAATATAACTATAATTTTCATCATTTGACTCCACAATTTCCACACCCACCTTGCAGCTTTATTTTCTGTTATGTTCTGCATGACATACGAACTTCCTACCCTTTTTCCATTTCACTCCCGTAATTTCCCAGAATCCCATGCAGCTGTTACTGTCAAGATTAAATTCTAATCCCCAACATGTGAGGTGCAAAAGGCCTGTCAGAGTGACTTTATCGTCATCTCTGTGTTCTTACCCCATTGTATACTCTTCACATTTGCTTATGCTGCATTCCTGAATCTTTATGCTTCTCTGCTTATAATTTTATGTTTTTTTTTTTCCACTCTGCGACATTATTGAAGGTTTTTGGCTCTTTTAATTGACCAATTTTATGGTTGCTAGCCTTGGAAATTGGTAAGGCAGACTCAATCAGCCATGCCATCAGTTGTCTTTGAAAGATTTCTCACATATTGTGGGTGTGTTTGTGTGTCTGCTTCTGTGGGTCTTTATTTTGGTATTTCTGAAGTTTGCTGAGGTAAGGTGCGCAGTGAGGTAGTTTAAGATAAAACAGAATTATTGATCCCTGTGGGGGGGCGGGGGTTCTTTGTCCAGTAGCACAGAGAGCAAACACAACAAAAGATAACTAGAGCAAAAGGAGAAAAAGATCATAAATATGCAATGGAAAGTAGTAGTAGTAATAAAATAAACATAAAAGTAATATTTAATTTAATATAATTAAAGAATGCATAAGATAATTGTGCAAAAAATGTAACACAAATGGCTGTTGTGTTTTGGGGGATGGACGAGAGATGATGGAGTCAGTAAAGGGGCATATCTAGAATATGGGGGCCCCCTGAATGTGCAGGGGTATCTGTGCCCCTTCTGTTCCCCTGGGTCAGCATGTGCCATGCCTGTGATGAGAATCTATCAGCTGAAGATGTGCGCCGGGCGCACTGTGCCGTTTCTCACTGCTCTGTGCCATGCACATAATCAGGCTTGTGATTCAGTCTCTTTACCAGACCGTTACCGTAAATGCTCGCTAGCTTTTATCTAAATGATGACTAACGAGGTGAACTAAGGTAATGGCCCCATTAATGCTTACAGTCAATGTCAAATTGAAAAAAAGGGAAAAAGTAATGCGGGAAAGGGAAAAGGGCGGTGGGGGCGGGGAGGGGGTGGCAAGTCGCTCTCATCATTGTATTAATGTGTTTTTATAAGCTGAATATGAATTGTCAAAATAATTAGCTGGCTGGATAAATTTGTAGATTCAGCCTGATGTCAAAAACGATAAAGAAATATAGACTTGTGTTTATATTATGCCTCTTAGTGCTTTGACAAAGATAGACTTCTGTAATAATTTTGATTTTGCTACAAACGGATTTGATGGGCTACATAATGAAGATGCAAAGACTCTCTGCATCATACAAGCTGATGCCTGCCAGACTCCATTGTCTTGGTGGATCCCGAAAAGGGGCTTTGGGTGCATGCTGTCAGTCATCTGTCAATTCCCCCTGCTTCTCGGCTACACTCTCGAGAGCATGTGATCAAAGTGCAAGCAGCGGCTGCGGGAGGCGTGAACCGGCGGGAGGCTGCGTACCGGCTCTGCACCACGTTTCTCCCTAAGTGTCGTTTTGAGAATGACATGCTCCTCGTGCTGAGGGGAAGGAGATGCCTTTGAGGCCCGTGCCCGATGACAGGCCTTTGTGTGGCAAGTGGCAAAGTGAAATGATGGGGGCGTGTCTGCAGACTCCCGCTAATCAATCCTTTGATGCGCCTTTCACCTTTCCCATGCCATGCGCCTATTGTGACGCAGTTCTGTGGATGTGCAGCGCGACTCGGCGTGTTTAACCTGCGCTTGGATCTGCCCTGTGTCCCAGGTGCCGCTTAGTAAAATGACAAGTTCGGGAAACTTCACTTTAGTCAGAAATGGGCGGTACTTAAATTCAATTTATTTAAAATACATATTTATTTAATTTTATGTACATTTTGTAATTTATATTTTGTTGGATGGAAAAAAAATCATATGTAATTTGTACCACAATACGTTGAGAGATAATAGTTTATGCAACACTTGTTTTTGCAACAGTTGAAAGTTATACAGCCAAATATCTCCCAACAAAGTCTGTCAAATAAGTTGGTGGTATTGCTGTTAGTTGTGCAAACAGACAGAAAGCAGTGCCGATGGATCACTTGCTCAATATGAATTACAAAATATTTCCATACAGCAGAAGCCGAATGTCTTTTCATGACCAGGCTTTGTGCACTTTTCTCTTCTTTGCTCATTTTGTTCAATTTTTCAGAAATGCGCTGTATGGTCTATGAAGAAATCTGGCAGCCAGAACGAGAAAGATTGTGATTATCTCAGAGAGCACATGCAGAGCTCAGGCAAAAGCAGTAAACTTTAGGCTGATTGTGAACATATACTAGCTTACTTTAAAAGGGAACCATCGTTAGAATTGCAAAGCTTGTAAAATTTTCTTTACTTTGACTTACCAAAAATTTTTTAGTGCAACGTATTGAAGATTTGAACCCAGCAGACTACTGCAGTTCTTGTGATGTGTGTATGGAGTGGCATGTCGGTAATTAACATCACACATCATACACACGTTTCGGTTTTTGAAGTTTGCATGTTCGCCCTGTGTTGGCGTGATTTTCAAGGTTTTCAGTTTCCTTCTACTGTCCAAAAAACATTACCTAAAAAACTTAGATATTTTAAATTGACCCTGCAAAAGTTGGTTAGTTCCTTGCTTGCGCCAAATGCGAATGTATTATTATATTATATTATATTGTGCACAATTATAGTAGTCAGTTTAATCTGTAGATTACTCAGTTTGTGATTGTGACAGCCCTATAAAACATACTTTAATATATTGCTCACTGAATGTCAATGTAAGACATTAAAATAGAGCAAATAGTTAGCAAACAGCAGTGCTGTGCTCTAGTTGTGAATTAACTTGTTAGCTTGCTAGTGGCATTCTATCTCAACAAGCATGATCAGAAAGTGGCATCTTGTGGTTGGTCATATATGGAAAACTTCATTAACGATAAATCAGACTAGTTACTCCTCCTAAGTTAAATTAATTTGTATCAGCTGAACATAGGGATGTAAAGTAATCAAAATTACTAAACCCTTAAAATGTGACTACCGTCCAACAAAGAGGATGGAGGAAGCATGTAGAGAGAAGAAGTTAACTGCTAATAATTTGTCAACTTGAAGAGGAGACTTCCAGAAAAACTGCAATCTGAATGGAATTTCTAAATACTAGGTGCAGTGTGCTACATGACATTGATAAGGTCACAAAAGCTGAAACAGGACCTCCACTCGATAAGGCACATGAGATGAAACGTTAAGAATGGAGGCGGACACATCTTAAGACTGATGTTACAAAGGTTTTGTGGAGAAATGGATGGGCCAGTGGTTGGACATCTTCGAGAGGCAACAAAGCGGTGGAGGACTGATAGTGTGGGCTGCAGCTGTTTGCCCAACTTGTCAGGCCTTTCAGACTTCTAGATTGTATGACGATTAGCCGCAAGAACTACTGCCAATTTCTAGAAGATACCTTCTTCAAATACTGACACGAAAAGAAGTCGGCAGCTTTCAGAAAGGTTATGATATTCATGCATGACAATGTTCCTTCCCATGCAAAAATGCTTTCCATAAATTGGCCAAGAAGGCTTGAAATGTGAATTATGACCAGGCCCCCTTCATCACCTGACCTATCCCCCAGTGAAAACTTTTGGGCCTTTCTGAAATATGAGTATGAGGTAGTAAGCAGTACTCTTCTCAGAGCAGTGCCTAGGAGATAGTCCTAACTGCCTAACAGCGAATACAGGACATGATCAAATCAAAAACTTGACTGGTTCAATGGACATCAGGCTCATGATGGTCACTGAGAAGAAAGGTGCCTATACAGGACACTACACTTGGTAAAGTTATTATGCATTACTAGGGATGTAAGGGTACACACATTTGTTTTACCCATTAATATTTTTAACGTGTTTTTAAATAAATTATATATATTTTAATTATATGCATTGCCACACCAGTATTTTGTACTTTATTTTGTTACATTTGATTAGCAAGTATTTGTAATTTGTAATAAGATTTGTAATAAAATTCTCAACACAACAAGTAGATTATGGTGGGCATACTGGGATAAAAAGCACCTGAACACCTCAAGACAAATAACAAACCTAACTAGTAATAACAAAAACAGTGTGATTTCAAATGTATTACTGAAAATAAACAAACTTGCTCAAAATAAACCAGGCATCCTCTTCAAGTGCTGCATCGGTCTGACTGGTAGCAGGCCTTTGAAAACAGGGGAGAAACCTGTTATGAATATACAATTTCTGACCTTTTACTGAATTCAGACATTTTGGGGGTTGGGGGCATCTTATAAATGTCCTTCCGTTAGCTGGTTTTTCACGTATGTATGCTTTTTTTTCAATGCCGGGTATATTTTTTGTTTTTGCATGTGTGTCAACAATGGCCCTTAAGTGGAAAGGTGTGTGTTTCTGCAAGTGTGTGTATGAGCGACCAGAGAGGTAATTAACTAGACAAGTTTCTATATGTCTGTTTTTCTTGTTACTTTTTGTTCCCCACACCCGTCCAAGGCCACAACAACAATCCTAGCGTGTACTTTTCAATGCTGCTTATAAGATTGCTGCATTATATCTCCTGAGATGGGGGTTTCTATCCCAGCTGTGCTCTGTCTGTGTCTTCCCATTGTGTGCTGTGTCTTTATCTTGTGATCCAGAGAAATTAATTGGTGTCTCTAATTTTCCGGTAGTTTGTGTGCCCTGTGATGGACTGGCATGTCATCCAATGTCTATCTGTGCCTTTTGCCATGTGCTACCTGGGATAGGCTGCTTGTGACCCTGTGAGGGGTCCACAGGACAAGTAACTGGAAGATGAATGGAATGTGTCTGTAAAAAGTCTGTAAATTTTAGAATTGATAACACTACCAAGTATTCAGTATGTACACTCAAGCCTCAACTTCTCTGTTGACAGCTATCGGACCTTCGTGTCTGAAGATGCTGGACCCAACACGTTAGTTGCCACTGTGCTGGCCAAGGACCCCGATGGTGATGGGATTACTTACAGAATCACAGCGGGCAATGAAGAAGGCAATTTTGTCATTGACAGCCAGAAAGGTGACCCTCTTCCCATTGTACTCTGTTTTGAGTCTTAATTAAAACGGCTGCAAATTTTATAACATATTTCAACATACTCATGCACTGCTACCTCTGCCTTGTTTCCACCAATGTGGTGCTGGAACTAGTGCCAAGCATTTTCCCAGAACTAGTTCATTAAGTTTTCACAGCAAAAAATTAGCCCTAAGCCAGAAAAAAGAATCTGGAACCATAATGTCAGCAAAAGTGACATGGGCTATCACGTCCAAACCTTCCGCCTACTTGGTGAATTCAATCCATAACAGATATAGTTTTGTCTAATATCGCCAGTGTCGGCAGTGAAATAACTTTTCCCTCATTATTTTTGTCTATATTGAAGGGTAAGCCCATTCAAAACAAACATTCATATTCCTTTATCTGACACCATTCTAATAAGATTTGTTTATAATCACTGGAGCCTTGTACCCTTAGCATATTGGACTTTCTGATGTTAAAAGTATAAAAAAGTATATAAAAAGTATAAAAAATAGCTATTTCAGTTTTAGGTTTTTTTCAATTCGGCTCCTTGCCTGTCATTTTTGTGTGGCTACATAAAGTCTCTGGCCACCCTACAGTTTCCCTATAGGCGACTTTTGGTTGTAGGGGAGCCCCAGGTCCCTTTAATCCAGCTCTTAGGGATAAGACATTAATGAGAGGTGGCAATGAGAATGAGATGACCCCCATCAAACAAAGCAATGTGGACCCTGGGGATACGTCTTCCCGGTCTCTCGTGTGCTTTGATGTCTGGCGGACGCGCGGTGCATCTGGTGCCAGGGCGTGAAGGCCCGAGGTGTCGGTGGTCACGCTCAGCGTGTTTCTGGCATGTCTCTCCCTGCCCCCTGCCCCTCCCTCCCAGCCCCACCAGACTCCAGTTCAAAGCACTTTGAAAGAGCCGGAAGCTGGTTTTAGGCTCAGAGGTTTGGCGTTTCTGTGTGAGGAAGTATGCTGGTGTGGGCTTTGTAAGACCCCAGCCTTACTTCTCATTTTTTTTCACATGTCCTAGATTTTTTAATATATATATATATATATATTTTTTTTTTTGGCTGAAAGGAAAAGACAGGTCACTGACCCCATTATAATTTGACTGACATTTGACTTTGTTACAGAAGTATTTTATGCAGCAACCACCTTTTACAATGAAAATCATATTAATATTAGAAGCCATATTAAAAAAACATTACAATGTATTTTGTCAGATTTCAGCTGCAATACACTATTATTTGTGCTGCATTGTTCATTGTTTCGTTGTTTATATATCACAATTTATATTTCACAATTTATATATTAACGAGCAGTGACCCCTATGACCTCTACTTTTCCCAAACAACTTAGAATAAAAATCCACCCAAACAACTGAATCTATGCAGGGAAAAACACTGATGCATGTACCACCTAATTCCCCTGCACACACACAAATGCAGGAGTGCCACCTGACAGTAACATGTGCATAACATGGTGCATAATATCTGCATGACTCCTGAAAAGATTTAGCTTCAAGCTTGTTCAATAATTACACCCAGCTGGCCCAAAATGCACATAAGCTAACATATCTCTTTGAATTTCTATTTTCGTCCTCCTTCTTCCTTGCCTTTGGAAATGAATACGTATGCCTTAAGAGATTCTGCCTCCTACATGCGGGGACTCAAAATAAGCCAGTGGATACGAAAGAGTAATTAGTAATCTTGGGGTGCAAAGAGGTAGCATGCTGTCACCAAACACTACTGAAGAGCAGACGGCACTTAATGTATTTATTATAGCCAGAAAATACCAGGTTCAAGAAGTGATGGCGCACCAGATCATGCCTTGATTCAGGCTTTTGTTTGATATCACTTCATATGAACTATACCATCATAATGTTGTTATAATGTATTCATAGAACAATTGGTGCACCTTCATAATGGTTCATTGAACATTAATAAGCAGCGTGTAAGTGAACCTAAACATCATAAAATACCCTAACAGCGTTAATTTACGTTAATAATATACATGATATGATAATACTATTATAATTCTTGTTATTAATGTATTTTACAGCCGTCATGTTTTATTCATTGAAGGTATTATGAATGCAATGCTTTAAATGTGCTCTTACATGCTGCTTATGAGTATCCTATGAATGCATTATAAATGCATTATAAAGGTATAGTTATTGTAAAGAGTTATCTTTTGTTTTCATTTTGGTCTGTCCGTATTAGTTTGCTTTTATCCATTAAGGGTTAACTTGTGCAGGTTTGATCCAGCATGTGGAAGTAGTACCAAAATGTGTATTGTATAATGTTCTAAAACCACCACTGTCACACATGTTACATCTCCATTTGAGACGGGCTGGTTTTGCAGGGCTGATCCGTCTTCGCTCCAGTCCTCCCCCAAAATTGCGGGGTGTGGAGTACATCCTCAATGTCACGGCGACTGATGACAATGCCTCGGGCGGGCCACACCCTCTCTACACTACTACCCAGGTCATAGTGGGTGTGGATGATGTCAACAACAACAAGCCCATATTTGAGAAGGTACACCCTTTCTGTCTGCTAAATATATATATATTTTTTTCACTTAAAAATGGAATAATCAAAGGTATTTCTCACATCAGTAAATTGGCAAGTATTTTTCTCTATCTCTGCTCCTGTCTGGGTGAGTAATTGATGGAAGGGTCCTATCTATCCACGGATTACACACATTTTTAATTAAGAAAATTTCAGAGTGACACGTGTCAAATATATGGCATTTTAAATGTAGTGCCAGCTGAGAATAGAGCTCTCAGAACATCTTACAATAGTAAGATCACGCTGCTCAAGTGAACTGGTGACTAGAACTTTTCCTTTGTGTAACAGTGGGTATTAACTCCCTCCGATGCACTGTACTATGTTCAATGTGTACTCTGCCTTAATCCTGGTGGCCTCAAGCCTTAAGAAGCAACTGTTCAAAATGAGTTGCTGGAAATAGTGTTGGATTCTTAGTATGCAGCTATTTTTTGCTGAAGCCCCAGTGCATTGTGGAGAATCTGGACACCATAAGTCCAATAGATATTAAAATGGGAGGAGTTTTTGCATGAAATTGCAAATATTCTCTATTGCCCTGTCCAATTTTGTAAATATTGCTTGTACTATTACAGTAAATTTTTACATTTCCTGATGTGACCTTTCAAGCACAGTTGATAAATTCCTTAAGGAATGTATGTTCTGCTTTAATTGTATTGGAAGTATTCATCTGAGACCAGTACTTGTACTCCAGTGCCTGCAGTACAAGGAACGGACTTCCGTACTGGAGAACCAGCCAGTAGGAACCTTCGTCTTGCAGGTTCACGCGGTGGACGCGGATGAAGGAACCAATGGGAAGGTGACATATGGTTTTATGCACAAGGACAGCACCGTTCCTGCCTTCAGCATCCACCCAGAGACAGGTAGGGCACACAGGCCATCAATTTTGAACATGCAGTGAGGACAGAGACTGGTCCAGTGGTTGCTGAAAGCATTATTTTTAAAAGTAGTCATGCCAATAGGGAGTTAAGTGTAGGGCTGTTACTGCTAATTATCTTAAATTTGTGGCTTATTCTCTCACCTAAGTTATATCCCTAATCGGGCCAGGAAGAGGACAGTGTCAAAAGAAGGGGAATAAGATGAGCACCAGGGGTATGTGGCTGGGCAAACCACAGCCAGTGTACCAAAGCAACAGGTAGTGCTCTCATTTAAGCAAGCTAAGTTTGAGATATCTCAGCACAGACACAGCAGGTGGGGCTAAGATGAAAACCAAAGTCAGGGACAGGCAGGAGAAGACAAGACGGTCAAGAAGAATAAGCACAAAGAGGTGAAGCAGAGGGAGCCAGCTAAGTATTTTACTTGAATTATAGCAAGCAGTTCTACAAAGGAGCTGAGAATAGTATTGTGAAAGAACTGAGAGACTGAGAGAAAATAGTGTGATGCCTTGAAGTTGCTTAAACAAAGCCAAGAAGTCCGACATGTCAACTCTGATGAGTACTGAAACTGAGAGGGGCTGCCCACTAGCTGAGGGGTGAACTTAGTGGTTTGCTTCTAGACAATAACAAGAGTCTGGGATGCTTGCCACCTGTAGGTGTGATTGTGACAGCCAGGGAGTTTGACCGCGAGCGGCAGAGAGAGTATGCTGTCACCGTGACAGCCACTGATAAGGCAGCCGAGCCTCTCATCGGGATTTGCCAGCTCAACATTCTAATCCTGGATGAGAACGACAACAGCCCCAAGTTCGAGAACCTGCGTTATGAGTGTGAGTATCGGCTACGGCCGGTGCGTGTTGTTACCTAACTTCCTGCAGCTATCAATTACTTACAGTGTGTCACATACAGTACCAGTCAAAAGTCTGAACATCCCTACCAAAAATCATTTGTTTTTCAACAAGAAGCACACCTCAAGGGTATGTAGTAAGTATTATCTTGTGAACATGGAATGAAATGGAGTGCTGTGACTGATGACCTGGCCTCTACAATTCCTCGGCCTAAATCTAATAGAGCTGGTTTGCGATTAACTGGACTGACAAGTAAGAGCAAGGTAGCCAACTTGTAGCCAGGACTTGTGGGAACTCCTTCAGGACTGTAGGAGAAGCATTCCAGGTGCCTACATCTGGAAGGTGGTTTAAAGAATGCCAAGAGTCAGCAATGCTGTCATCTAAGCAAAAGGGGGCTATTTTGAAGATCCTAAAATGTAAGAAAATTTTGAGATGTTGAACATTTCTCTTGGTTAATACAGTATTTGATTTGTATTACTTAATAATCTCAGTGCCTTTTACTTTAAGGTGAATAACATAGCTAAAGTGCATTAAAATCAGGAGTATCCTTACTTTTTACTAGTACTGTACTCTGTGTTAATATCTGCATAAGGCCCCTTGACAAAACGTTTTCACAATAGCCAGGTGTTCTTCTCCATGCTGGTTTGTAGCTAGCCTTAGTGACCCTTTTGGATTTTCTATAGACTTTCTGCGTGAAGACACCATGATTGGAACCAGTTTCCTCCGTGTGGCAGCACATGACGACGACTACGGCACCAATGCCGCCCTCTCCTATTCCATGTCCGCCGAACAGCCCGAGTACTTGCAGGTGAACCCAGTCACAGGATGGGTCTATGTCAACCAGCCCATATCGCAGGTGAGACTCAGATACTTTGTTTTGTGAAAATATGGAACAGCAGGTGGCACAAAGAGTGTTATTCTTGCTAATGATAGAAGTGGTTTGAGTATATAATGATTAATGTCTGACAAGCCATGCTTTATGTGTTCTTAAACACACAGCTGCGGTGGATAAGAACCCAGTTTGCAGAGGAAAGACATTATTTACCCGTTTATGAGCTAAAAATGCATTTCTTAATTTATTATAAATGCTTTTTTTCCACCAATAATTAAACATTTCACTTAGTCTCCGTCCATTTTAAATTGTGTTCTACGTCTGGAATTTTAAGTAACATTAGTTAGAATTGAAGATTATAATCACGCTTTGATTCACTAGTGTTAGTAACTGGCTGGCACTTCATGTGCGGTTATATAATTTATCAAGACCCTTCAGAACAATCAGACTTGAGAATTCAACAGTCTTGTGGTATAACGAACATTCATTAGTGTTCAGCACCTATGCAAAACATTAAGCATCAGAA
>JAODKN010000021.1:22960200-22973531 GCA_026774425.1 Petrocephalus zakoni
GCAGCATATCACTTGCTGCATTACCTTAATGCCGCCCTAATAACGACTTTAAAAAGTTTCACTTGCCGATTTAATGAAAACAACTGTTTGTGTGAGCGTTCATAGTTTCATGTAATTTTGGCATTGGTCATCAAAAAATGCACTGCATTCCTAGTGGGCACTTTGTAGGTGTGCTTAGTCATTGCTCCTCCTTTACCCCCTCCCAACCATCCAATTAAAACTGCTAATGTCTTTGAATCTTGTTCATTCTGTTCTCTGGTTCTTATAGCATATTGAAGATCCAAACCAAAATTTGCCAACAAGTTTTCCTCTGTAGTTCATCATACAAATACAAATGCAGTCCAGCAAATACTTTTTTCTTTTTCACTGGGTAAACCCTCCTAAAAAAATTGGATTTTGTAATTATATTACTACACCCCCCCCAAAAAAAAGCACTTGTTTACATACCATATTTAGGACAACCAACATTTTTGAATGAATATTGCATTTATATAGTGCTTTTCAAAACACATAAAGTGCTTTGCAAAAGCACTTAGATATAGGTGATGATTAGGAGCCCAGATTTAATAGGGCCACAGTGTACAATTTTTGCCAGGGCATTGGTGTACCACCCCTACTTTCTCAGAGAGTCAGAACCTCAGTTTCAAGTTCCCGTTCCTACTCTGGGGTATTGGGATCCACACAGGATGGGTTAACCTGTTGGCCACCCCAACATCTCTTCCAGCAGCAACCCAGCTTTTTTATAAGTTAGTCTCCCATCCAAGTACTGGCTAGGTCCAAACCTACTTAGCCTCAGTTTAGTCTGCTCGCTACCTAAATAACAGCCTATTGTAATGGAGAAAATACTCACTTTTCTGTTCTGTGTCATTGTGTAGCTCACACTGAACGTGGAAAATAGAAGGGAATGCAAAGAGCTGTCTGAGAAGGAAAGGAGGAAGGGAATAGCCAAACATGGTTAAGGTAAAGGTTATAAGTTAGACTTTAATTTTCCTGTTACTGGACATCAGATTGAAGAGAAGGATAGTTTGAATGGTGGAGACAGAACTAAGGAAAACGTCCAAACAGATCCAGGCTGACCTCCAGGATCATGGTACAACACTTTCACTGTCTGAATGAAAGTGGGCTCAAAAGCAGAAGATCTAGGAAGGCCTCACTTGTGAAACCTACACAACCTACGACCAACACAAAAAAGCCAAACTGCAGTTTGCCAGAATGCATGTTGGCAAGGCACATTCCTTCTGGGCAAATGTCCTTTTGACAGATACAACAAAATCGCAGATTTTGGTAAGTCATACCTGCTCTATGGTTACAAAAGACAAGACAATGCTTTCAAAGAATAGAACACCATCTCTACTGGAGGAACATGGAGGAGGCTTAATGATATTATGGGATGGAAGTACTACTGGTGCCTTGTATCTGTGCAGGGCACAAATCAGAAGATTATAAATGCATCCTGGAGGGAAACGTGCTGTTCAGTGTTGGAAAGATTTGTCCCGTGGCAGGTCATGGGTCCTCCAGCAGTGTAATAACCCAAAATATACATCTAAGAGCGTGCAAGAATGGTTGAAAAGAAACATTGAACAGAATATCTCCTGCTATGAATACAATTCAACATCTATGGAAAGTGCTGAAATTCATTGGAAAAAGAAACCCATCAAAGCTTATAGGACTGGAACAGCTTGCTCAAGAAGAGTTGGTGAAATTACCAGTTGAGAAGTGTAGAAGTCTCATTCAGAGCTACAGAAAGCATTTGATTGCAGTCATTGCCTCAAAGGTGTGTACTACAAAGTATTAGGTTTTAGGTCCCAACAATTTTATCCAAGTCATTTTTATTTGTTTTATTTTTCAAAACTTATGTCATAAATCAAAAGCAAAGTGACCGCTCTGTGGAATGTGGTATAAAGAATGGTGGATGCCAGTACCTTTTGTCACTTTCAGCGTATTTCACGAAAAACTGTGATTCTCTTTTAAAATGTTGTAGGTGACTAATGCCTTTGACCACATTTCCATGCATTTTTGGTCTGTTCTTTAAGTATACTTTATTTCTGGTACCTTATGCATTTTCTATTGTGTAAATGTGATGCATATGAGCCTTGAGTTTTGACACCTTGACTTGGGCAAATGCTATTTTGCTTCTGTCATATACATGCATGAAAGATATGACAAAGAATCTTGAGTCTTAGGGCATGAGTTCTAGCCCTCTTTTGTCCTATTCCCTTTTGCATCTGTACAGGCATTGTCCTCACTGAACGTGGGGACATTAGCATGGCTAGTAAAGCTACTGAGCTCTAAAAGCTGGCCTGAAAGTTCCATTTGGGCTTTCTGAAAGCTGTATTTAACCTGAACGTTTCTTGTGATTTATCCAGTACTTCTTTTTTAAGTTTTGTTACTGTGGACACAATCTGCCAATTAATTATTTGATTAATGGAATGTAGTAGAGCAGGGTGCATCCCAGCTGACCCCAGATCAGCCCGGCCCATGCCAGATCAAACTCCCTTTTGCATTTGGGTCCTTGAGGCCCTCACAATCACTCTCTCTAAAAAGGCAGGCGCTCCTCTATCATTCATGCATGTAAAATACAAAGTGGAATTATTCATTGCCCAGGCTCTCTTTAATAACTTATTTTGCTTAATAAAATATTTCTCTGACAGTAATCAAGCAGGGGAAAACCAGGCCTTATTTATAAAAATAAGAAAAAATAATGAAAAAAACTATACAGTTAGAATGGACAAAATTTGGAATGAGCTAGGCGTCTGACTTTATCCACATACTGGGACTGAAGTCAAAGGGAATAATATATAAAGTGGAAAACTAAGGGTTAAAATTTTCATTACATTCATATTTGCTTTAACCACAGTGATGGTTCCAATTTCACTTTACTTAACTATAACATAATATGTGCACCGTTGTCTTGTGCTTTTTAGTATTGTAATGTCTATTTACCATTAATTGTATTACTTTTATTACAGATACTACCTTAATTGACAGCCTAACTCAGAGTTTCTCAATCCTGCTCCTGGAGCCCCACCTGCCAGGATGCTTTCACTCCAGCCTGTCCTTAATTAGCATCAGGTGTTTCTTAATGGCCTAATAATGAAGGTGGTGGGTTGTAAGCAGTGTGGGTTTGAACGGAAACTATTTGGCAGGTGGGGCTCCAGGAGCAGGATTGAGAAACACTGGCCTAATTTAACCTGTTTAATCCCAAATTTTTCCCTGCAAAATAAGTGTATTTCACTCCTCTATAAATTATAAATTCACTCCTTAAACCTCCCTAGCGCATAATATGTATGATTTTTTTTTTCATTTGATGTCTATGTTGGCAACAGTTGTTGCCGGTGGGATTAAACGGGTTAAGTGTTAACTCCGTTTTACCATGCATGCATCAATCTCCCAATTATTTATCCTCACCTGGGTCGGCATGTAAATGTATCAATATCTAATGTATAGTTAGGTGAACATTTCATGGTTTACTTTAGTACTCATTTAGTCAAGGTACTTGAGCTTACTTAGACTTGCATACTGAAGAGTTAATAGAAATCTCACAGGGAAGCCCTACAGATTGGTGTAAGGTGTCACTCCTGTGTTACTCCAGATGTCAACGACAATGTACCTTTCTTCACATCTTCCATCTATGAGGCGACAGTGACAGAGGGGGCCGAGGTCGGGACCTTTGTTCTCCAGGTGTCCGCTAATGACCTAGACCTAGGTCTCAATGGAAAGGTCAGTGTGAAGTACAGTGTGGTGTACAAAAGTTTAAGTTACTGCTGTACGTAACGTTCTTATCGTTTCATTTTTATTTCTGTTTCATTTCTACTCTGTAGAGTTTGTGAGTGCTCCCCAGACTTGCATGCCAATTCCTCCCACGTCTGATGTTAGTTAAAAGTAAATGCTTACAGAAATACATTGTATATATTATTCATTAAAATCCCATAAAAGTATCATTAAGACGAACAGCAATGTCCCGTTAACCCAGTTCTATAGTGATTTTTTTTCAAATGCTTTTATTTAAGCTTCCATTAGTGTGTTTTTCCAATGTAAAACATTATCCTGTGTTGTGATTATTTTCTTTAAAACGTATTATGCATAGTGCAGAGTGGTGGCTCAGTACTTCGCCTGGAGGCTTGCATGCCGCCTCTGCTCTCTGTCAGTGAGTTTGCATGTTCTCCCCATGTCATACTAATTTCCTCTAGGCACTCCAACTTCCTCCTGTAGTCCAAAGACATGCAGTTCAGCTAATCGGTGCCTTTAAATTGCTCATACTGTGTGTGATAGATTGGCATCCTATCCAAAGTGTACCCCTGCCTTGTTCCCAGTGCTGCCTGGGAGAGGCTCCAGGCCTCTTGTGACCCTGTCCGGATAAATATTTTGAAAATGGATGATTATGTGTAACCAGGGATTTTTAAAGAAATATGGAACAGAAAAATGTTGGTGTGACATCGACACACATGCCCTAAGACCTCAGGCCTAAACACCCTCTCTGTACAAGTCCTAGTGTAATTAAATTTCTTTATAAATTAACTTTTGACTTTTGGCAGAGCAAGGTGGAAAACAAATTCTACTCAATGGCATGTGCAAGCTGTGTCCTCCGGTGATAAATCTGAGTTTGAAATATAGAATACCAGAGATGCCGTTCAAATTTCTTTTGGTGAAAACAATCCTTTTTGCTCGTCCATTTAATTGCTTGTCACTTTTTGCAGGAGTATTATTTGAAGGGCTATGGATCGTAGGTGTTCCGCTATTGCTTTTGAAGACGCTAAGTAGGTGTCACTTCTGCCTGGCGCTCATTTTCCATCCTGCAGATCACCTATTCGCTGCTCAGTGACCGGAGTGGAGACCACCGACTCTTCCACATTGACCCAGAGTTAGGAGCCATCTACACTGAGGCTGTGTTTGACCGGGAGATGAAGGGGTCATATCTGCTGGAGGTGAAATCAGAGGATGGGTGGGAGTCAGCCCGCCCAGGCAGACACGGGCAACCCAACTCTGGTTAGTGGTCCTGCTTGCAGTCGGCATGTTACCAAAAACAGAGTGTATCTTACCTAACTTCACTTCTTGGCTCTTTCTCACATGCTGTGGGGCAAAATGTTATTTTCACATACATTCTTTCCACATACAGTCAAACATCTCTTATCCGGGCCTCCAATATACGGGTACCTCCCTCTACCGGGCAGCTCTAGGCACGCGCATGTGCACATTAATTTTGCACAACCAGCAGCTGTTGTTACGAGCCCCAGTCTAGGGTTGGGGTGTAACAGAGTGAAAGGGAAAGGGGACATGGAGTAAGGGAGGGGTAGGGTGCGATGGACAAGGGAACACACGTGGACAAAAGGGTATTTTTAGTATATTTTTTTGTTTTTATTGACACGCCACGTAAACAGAACAAATAAACTGGTGCAAAAGGACTCGGGAGTGAAAACAATAAACAATAAACAAAACTCAGCTTCCAAACGCAACCCAAAGCTAGCACCTGACACACACACACACAGCATACATGGAGATCAAAGCGTCAAAGTCCAAGGGGCGCGCAAAGACAGTAACCAAAAACCGGGCGAGAGTTTGAAACCAAATCGCAAGTAAACCAAAGCGAAAGTACAGACAAGGGCAACTCAAAAATCAGAAATCCAATAAACCAAACAAATCATACACAGTAATATCCATAAAAGAAAAGCAAACCAACAACAATATGTTGTTGTACTGTACGTTGTACTGTTCATGTTCTAAGTTATGGGCATTTCTTTCTTACGGGCACCCCTTGGTCCCATTCTGCCCGGATAAGGGGAAGGTTTGACTGCATTTATAATTTTGTAGACTTCTCCTGCATCAGTGTACAAACTAGATATAACAATTTGGAAAGCATGGATGCACAGAATTTTCTACAGAAATGTTTCACTCCTGCACTGCGGATCATGGTCACTGGGCAGGAAACCCCTTCAAATTTTATTCACGGGACAGGCTTGGCAAAGAATAATTTCGCCGTCCTAACAAGGACAATCTCCAGCTTGTTAATGCTTCTCAGGCTGACAATCTGCTCACACTGTCACCTTTTAGTGCAAGTTTCAGGTTGACGAGAATTGTCTAGTAGTCCTGTCTAGTAGCAGGAGTTAAGGGAGAGTTTAGAGTGATCCTCTCTCTGAAAATGCATCTCAGGAAAATTAATCTTTCATATGTATCGGAATGAATTATTAAAGGTTGCTTTTTAGACTAATTCATTTTTTGTGATATTTTGACAGCATAAACCGTGCTTAGATATTAAAGAAATGGACATTTGGTCCTCACTGGCAAGTTTTATGGATGTTGGCTGAAAATGCATAAAAAGGTGTTAACTTCAGAGTAGTGAAGCCAGAATTTTGATTTGTTTTTGGCTTGTTTGCATTTATATTCACCTTCAGTCTACTCCTACATGTTTTCTCAGTAACAAGGCCCACCTTGTTCAGCTACAGCATCAGGCCTGTTGGATAGCTTAGATTAAAAAGCAAGCAGACGTGGGGGAGGTGTGGGAGACTGTAGGATTTGGTACAATTAATGTCCTGTAAACTTAGAAACAGCCAGATGCATGGGTCCTGAAAGATATGTAGTCAAATTTAGATCATAATATATCAACAATTGCTTCCAATAAAAATTCATGAGAAAGTCATGATACTTTGTTGCTGAAATTTTTTTTTCTGAACGATGATACGCCATTGAAACAGAGGAAGAGACCTGAAAACAAAACTGAGAGCTGGCTCAAAAATTGTTTATGTATTTGCTACAAAAGGCAAAATTTATTGCTTTTTGCTGAAGAGTACCATTTCCTAGTTAACTCTAAACTCTTCCTTAACTCCTGCTACTAGACAAGATGACTAGACAATTCACGTCAGCTTCAAACTTGCACTAAAAATGACAATGTTATCTGTTTTAAATGCAGCATTTTGTCAGAATGCGGGGAAAACTCCCAGTGTCCCCCAAACTGGGATATTTTATATCAGTTAAATGACGATTTGATAATAAAACGAAAGGAGACAGAGCAAAGACATGCTAAAGCTGACAGAATAAGCAGCGAGGTGATTAATCTTCCATTTATTGCTCCCGCAGACACAGCATACGTGCGCATCTTCATCAGTGATGTGAATGACAACAAGCCCGTCTTCATTCAGAATGTCTATGACGTTGATGTGGACGAGGACGCGGACATGGGCTTTGCTGTTGTCACTGTCAGCGCCAATGATGAGGATGAAGGTAGGTGATCGAGTCATGGAAATCAGCATAGGCTGATGCAGGGGAAGCGAGGAATTTCATGGTAAATGCAAATTGGACTGAACAAATCTTTAGGGGTTAGATGAGACAGCGTGGCCATCATTGTCATGCAGCCCTGTTGAGGCATAAATATACAGTGCTCCCAGCGACCCTTAAAAGTCTTAAAATAAAATTTCAAAATTTATGGTTATAAACTATCTGAATATCTCGCTCTTATCATTAGTTAGTTAAAATCATGCATATCCAGGTATAACCAGAATATAAATTTTATATATATATATATATATATATATTATATAATTCATTCCGTTTTCATAGATTCACGTTCGACATGTATTGCACTCTACTCCTCTAATTTTTCTTGGCTCGAGCAATGGTTGAAGAGGTGGGAAGCCCAGAAAAAAAAATAGGAAAATGCAAATTCAATGAGAAATGGATGAAAAATAGCTGTCAGGCTAAGTGGAAAAAATATGTTGAAGGACATCTAAACTCCGTACAATGGGGGATTAAGGCCCTTAACACTCATGAGATGCTGCCATTGTTATTGCTAGCAGTCAGAGGGGTCCAGTGCCAGTTGGTTCTCATGCTGGATTGTCAGTGTACTTGTGACTTTTAGTTCATTTTGAAACAAATATTTTAAGAAAATGTTCTTAAGTAAAATATTTTAATTCATACATTTCTAGCAGTTTTACTACCAATTTATTGGATGTTGCAATAATGTTTTACTAAACCAAGGAACAACAATATACCTGGGAGCGAAAATTCTAAGGAAGTGTTAAAAGTTGCATTTTTTCCCGATTTTTCGGTGTCGACTGAAAATTATCATGATTTCAGTCCTTAACCATCAGGTGCTCCTACTCAGTCTCAGATTAGCAATAACGATCAGTCAATTTAGCAGCTCTGATGGAGCTGCTAAATTGACCTAAAGTTTGAGAGCGTAGGAACGAATGGCATGAATGTATTACCCTATCCGTACCACTTCCTTGATTTATGCCTCGCATGTGTACGCATATGCAGCGTTATCAAGCATACCTGCACCGAATGATATGTTCTGGCACTGCCCAATATGTTTATCCTGCCATTTTATGGTAAACCATATTGTTTACATTTACAGCAAACTTCTGTCGAGTTGTGGTGCCCGCTCGAAACATGGTACCATAGACAGTTATGTCTAATGGTCAGTGCTACCTTACCGAAGAATGCTACCATAATGCTGTGATCTGTGATCGTCACTCTGAACGAGGGTAGAGCAAAACCACAAAAATGTTGCTGCATATATAATAATAAATAATAATTATTAATTAATTAATTAAGATTAAGGTTACAGAACATTAGGTGAAGCGCAGCAGTTTTCAGGTGCTCATTCTCTCTTAAATTAACATTACATATAAAAAACAGAAGTTAACATATTTTCTATACAGTCAACACTGTGGTTTTAGATTTTATTTTATTTTTTAAACAACAGAGGAGCATAATTTCCCATTTCAAGGGAAAAAATCTTGAACTTGAAGCAAGATATAGTCCCAAGACTCGCACACACCACTTTTGATTTAACAGAGACTGTACTCGGAACATCTGCAGAAACTGCTTTATACTTGCTTTGGTAACTGTAATGTAAATTAAGCTCCCGCCATTCTTCTCAATAAGCCCGGAAATCTGTACAACAGAAACTGCTGTTTCTAAATGGCTTTCCAACAGTGAGGCCGAATGAAGAGGGATTGCTGAATAACTTTATTATTTTTCTTATTATTGTATTTGAACATATGCTTCCTAACCTTTGTCTAAAGTAATTATAAATTATATTTATGATGAAATGAAGTGCAACATTATTAATGGCAATTATCAAAGGTAAACTCATTGTGTTCTTGTACACGAGCAGCGTTGCAGAGTGCTGAGATGTCACGTAATATGCTCGCCTCCAGCGATGTTCTTATTCGGATTTTTTATAATTTAAGTCATACATATTTACATTCTAACAAACAATTTGAATACTCACCCTCACCAAGTCTTTAAGCAACTGTCCAACATTTAAATTATGAATTATTCAGCACAAACCTAAAGGAAGCGTAATTCGACTGTTGTACGGCAACGTATGAGGCGAATTGAATACTGCGTATGTGCAGACACTCATACAGTGACGTATGATGCGAATGCAATGCGAATGGAGCTTTGCGCGTGCGCAAAAAGTCACATCAGCCAACATTTATGATTTTTTTTAAAGTAGCGCAGATTGATGGGTAGGGTGATGTGTGCGAGAACTGTTTACTGCGTTTCGCTTGGGAGCGCCTATCGATAGGTAGCATGATTCTGCAGAACACTGGTATCCTCTGCAACCCTGAATAGGATAAACGGTTACAGAAAATGGTTGGATGGATGGATCAACACTATTACCTAAATATCACAAATCTTAAATGTTAGTTTATATTTCCATCATCCAAATTGCTGCTATTCAGTGGCATGTTATTTTGGTATACCTATAACTTTGAGTCACTTGGAACTAAAATATGAAGTTTGGCATATTTTATGTTTGTTTCAGTCATATTTATATCACTTCTAATCAAAAAATAACATACATTTCTATAGTTGTTTGTCCTATTGGCAACATCTACTCACTTTGCTGCAACATAATAGCGGCCACCGTCAGTAACATATACAGTCACCCGACGGTAACTGGGGTACCTAATGAGACCCATAAACACACTCAGATACAAGTGCAGGCGCTTTGCAGAACTTTTATTAGGCAGACAGAGAACACAAAGAATCCAAAATCAGAGTACCTGGCTGAATATGTAATTATCAGCTAGTGGAGATTGCAGCGTCGTGAAATGTGCCGTAAAGTGTAATGCCGTGTAAGCGTAGATATGCGAGGTATACATTGGGGCGTGGCTGTCACAGATGGGTTGTCATTGGGGGCGTAGGCCTATGCAGGGCCTTGCAGCTGCCAAAGCCTGATATGACTGGGCCCCAGGACAAAGAAGTCTGAGAAACGCTGGTTTACTGTAGGTGATGTCATTAATTAGAGCTTTAAGTAATGCAGAGGTCTTAAAGGTATTAAAAATGGCATTAAAAGGCATTGAAAAAAAATGACTGATACCTGCAGATACCCTGGTATAGAAATACAACCAGTCCTCACTTAACCACCTACCGGTTTAATGACAGTGTGGACTTCGAACCAGCTCTCTGATCAGCTCTCTGTCACTTTTGTAAGCTGCACACTAACTTTGGTTGTGGAAGCAGTAGCGCGGCATCACAGTGTCAAACGTCTCATCTCACATCACCCTTTCTCACTCTCGGTCTCAGCCTCAGTCTTGACATTAAAATAGTACCTAAAGATGGCTGACACCAACACACTATGAGTACAGTATACTTGAAATATTGGCAAGGGGTGATTCCTGAACCTAGTTGTGGGAATGGGAATGGGCCATTAAGTGAGGAGTGTCTGTACCACCTGATTGGCTAATTGATTCTGAACAGCTTAATTTTATATAATTGTATTTGTTTCTATTCTTTTCTATTCAATTTATTTTGCAGTCAAATTGTCACCCACTGTCGCACCTTCTCGCTTCTGCCCCAAACTGCAGGTAAATGGCCTGAAGTCTTGCCACGGGACTCTGGACAAAACTGTTTCATACATATTTGAAAGCATACAAAAAGCTTTGATGTTTCTCCTGGCTATTGCAGGACGAGGGTCCAGAGGCCCAGGGAAGAGCTATTAATTCCTCACAGCCTTCCCATTGGGTTCCTTACCCACTTTTCTATAAATTTCTGAAATGGGTCATTATTTGCAAATGTGGGACTTAAAGGTTTGGCCTTGTAGGGATGCTAAAGAGGGCCAAATATTCTGTCAGATACGCTCTCTCACAAACACACAATGCTATTATTTTTTTACTTTGTTGAAGTCTTAAAAAGTTATTAAAAACATTGAATTTGATTTAAAAAAAATAATACAGCAACCCTTATATAGCCATGTTTCATGAATGTGGTGGCATTATATTCTCTGCAGATTCAGCTGTCAAATGGAATCTTATCCCTACATTATGTCTTGCCTTTGGCCTTGGCATGCAAACCAGCCCACATGTTCACGCCCACAAAGTTCACTTGGGTTGGCAATAAATCCATCTTAACAAGATCACTCCCTTTAGGGTAGTAGTACAATATATCTTTATCAGCCAGGTAATATGTAGAGTATTAGTTGGTATATATCATGACAGAGGCTGTGGCTTGTACCTCGCTGGACCTGGTTACGAATGAGTAATTATTGTATTAGAGTCTGTATCTGTGTTTGCAGAGAACAAGTTTGCATTAGAAGGAATTTTGTGCTCTTTTGTTATGAAATTCACATGACAGGTGATTATAGGATTTTTCTAAAGTGGGGTGGGGCATAAGATGGCCATAGGTTATACGGAGGGGGCCGGCCTTATTAATAAATGTTGTGTAACAGGGGAGAGGGCAATCTGGGAGCTTTGAGCTGAGGCTAGTGCTCCTGCTGCCCTGCTCCCGCATATGCCCCAGTCACATGGATTAGTGCTTTTGTTTCATTTCCAGGAGTTCAAAGGAAAATGGAATGAAGGAATAGAAAGTATTATCCTTTCCCTCTTTTATATGGGGCCCGGCTTATGACAGTTATATATATGAAAATTATATATATTGTGGCCACAATTTAATACTTTAAGGGAAAGAATAAAACATGGCCGCGTTATGTAAATGACCATGATTTCAGTAAAACAAGGGAATGAATTAGTAAAAGGCAGCCATGCTATATGTTATGGCGGGGCATAATGAAGCAAGAGACAAGTCACAATGCAGCTCCGAATAAGTAGTTTCATTAGGTAGGTATTTTTAAGAAAAACAGAACATGAAAGAACACCCAAAGGGACCATGAGTGGGCAACACTAAGCTAAGGTAGGCACAACATAAAGAACAACCAAAGGGACCATGAGTGGTCAACACTAAGCTAAGGTAGGCACAACATGAAGAACACCCAAAGGGACCATGAGTGGGCAACACTAAGCTAAGGTAGGCACAACATAAAGAACAACCAAAGGGACCATGAGTGGTCAACACTAAGCTAAGGTAGGCACAACATGAAGAACACCCAAAGGGACCATGAGTGCTCAACACTAAGCTAAGGTAGGCACAACATGAAGATCAACCAAAGGGACCATGAGTGGTCAACACTAAGCTAAGGTAGGCACAACATAAAGATCACCCAAAGGGACCATGAGTGGTCAACACTAAGCTAAGGTAGGCACAACATGAAGATCAACCAAATATCAAGGGGTGGAAAGAATATGGGCAACTGTAGCAAAGAATCACAAAGCAGCACAGGAAACAGCCACAATGAACCGCCAAGGAACAGACCAAAAACAGGCACTTAAACATGCTGCTAACAAGACACAACACAGGACCAGTGAGAGCCATAACCAATTCAAGCAATCACTAAGGGCACGGGGCAACAAGGAACAGGTGTGGTAACTTACAGTTAACAAACATTAGTGACTAGGAAATAGTAAAAACACAGAGGGTTTTCAGCACTAGGAGAAATCAAGCAACATAAACAAGGCACAGGCAGGGTAACCAAAAATAATATATAACATAACCATACAGATACCAGGGGATGACATACTGTAAAAGCAAAATATAACACAAAGGTGAGGCAGGCCTCAGGCCGGGGGATAGCCAGGGGAAACTGCTAGCCAAATGGAAAAAAAGACACACAGGACAGGGCCAGCCGGGCACCGACCCTTACAATATAATTTTTATCATGTCATGAGTGAGGCTCCTTACATTTAGCATAGCTTTCTGAGAATAATAAGTAAATAAAGCATCCCACAGCACATTTGAACAATTGCCCATAAGTTTCTGCTGGGACATAGTATGATCTTTCAGGACAAAGTGATGTTCCGCTGGAGATTAATTGTTGGAAAGAACCCAACAAAAATGTTAAGTTGATAAAACTTTGTTATTAGCTGTTTCTTGTTTTTTGGACTTATTTATGCCTGATATATCATTTTAATTAGTATGATTTAAGGGAGGCATTTTCAGTTTCTCTTGTGATTTTGTTGTGCTTCAGGTATTAATTTAATTTAAAGTCTTGT
>JAODKN010000021.1:22973631-22988294 GCA_026774425.1 Petrocephalus zakoni
TTGGATATATAAGCACTCTGCACTGCTTTGGATATATAAGCACTCTGCACTGCTTTGGATATATAAGCACTCTGCACTGCTTTGGATATATAAGCACTCTGCACCGCTCGCTTGTTTTTGTTCCAGTTGAGCTCCTACATAATTATGTTCCAGATATTTATTGAAAGGAAAAGACAACATCATTAAGATGAATCAGTCATACAATTAATGAAACAGCAAATTAAAGCTAATTCACATTACTAAAATAATATGTTGCTAATGTTAAGGTGAGTGAAATTGTCTTGTTAATAAATTGAGCAAACACCCCAAACCCATTTTTTTGCAGCATGGTGGGATGATGTGAAAGGTTGCAAAATCCAAATTGGTGATAATTTACAGGCTTCTTTTAGATTGATGTGATCCCATTTCAGCATATATTAGTCATATGAGACTGCGCTCCCTTTTAAAGTGCCGTGTTGAGCATATGTGCGTTTCCTCATGTAGTTTTGTCATAGGATTCCTAAGACTGATAATGATCATGATTTGTCCTAGGAGCCAATGCCAAGCTGCGGTATCAGATCACTTCGGGCAATACAGGTGGGGTCTTTGACATGGAGCCCGAGGTGGGAACCATCTTCATCACCCAGCCACTTGACTATGAACGCGTGAAGAAGTATAAGCTGCTGCTCCTGGCCTCAGATGGGAAGTGGGAGGATTATGCCGCCGTCAATGTCAATATCATCAACAAGAACGACGAGGCGCCCGTCTTCTCCATGAATGAGTACTACGGCAGCGTGACAGAAGAACTCGATGGCTCTCCTGTCTTTGTGCTGCAGGTGCGTCTCTTAGATGGCACACACAGGTGGGTAATTCAGGTCCAAAGAGTAAAAAACCACACCAGGATTTTGTTTCAACCAACTAGATGAACACTCTGTGACTGAGACTCTTAATACTCAACTGGTTGGTTGAAACAAAATCCCGATCTTGGTTTTTACTCTTTGTAACTGGATTACCCACCTCTGGACACTAATTTTGTGAGCGAGTTTTCTTTTTGAGCCTGGATAGCTCAGTTGATAGAGCATTAGTCTTTTAGTCTAAGGATCCCCATTCAAGCTGAGTTTTAGAAGGTGGTGCGTGGCTTTGTGAGTTAGTACACTGTACCTGTGCTCGGAAGGTCACTGGTTCAAATTTCAGTGATTTTGCAGTCAGGGCCCTGAGTAAGGCCCTTAACCCTAAACTGCGCCTGGGACTGACCCTGCCTTCTCAGTTGTATGTCACTTTGGATAAAAGTCTCTGTGTCTTTATGGGTATGTTAAGCAGCATCATTATTGGAGATGCATTTAGAATTCTTTATATAGGGAATGTGTAGGAAGTGTTATCCACTATCCTTTCTTTTCTTCACAACTTTTCATAAGGGCTGTTACAAGCCATTTCATAATAAAAAATCTTGAGCTAACTATTCGTGAGTTTATAATAAACATCCAAATGCAATAATAAAGCAAATAAGCTGAAGTATTTATGAGTAAATGCTTCCCCTAAAAGGACAAGTAAGTAAATAGTTTGCATATTTCCTGAGGTGTTTTGTCATGGCCCCTGCAATGAGGAGGTTCCGTTGTTGTTTTCCAGTCTTTAAGCCTCAATATTGATCTATTTATTCATGAGTAAATTCTAAATGTTTCCTCCTGGCCTATTGATTTAGATATGTGGGCTGATTTTAAATTAGACTGAAGCATGTTGATGGAGCCTCAGGTTGTAATCAGTTTATAACTGATATTTCCTGGAGGAATATTGGAGGTGATCTGAAGGGAAACTGAAGGCATGGGCATTTGGCAACGTGTACAACAACTCATCATTCTGTAATCGCCACCTAAGCATCAGAGTAAGCTGTTTCATTGTAGAATAAAGACATTAAATATGTTGCATGTTCTCAAGCTGTATTTAATTGCAGAGCAACAGGCATCAATAATATGTTGGCTGTTCTGAGGTTTTCTGTAGTGTATAATTATGGAACGAGGCACGGGGAATGTGGTAGAAGTTATGAAAGTGTTGCTGTGAAAACAAAAAATAAAGCTGTCGTGTTAGTGGTGAAAATCCACCGCTACTTAGAGATGTAGTCAATGGCAGCTCTATAACATTCTCTCCAAGCTGGGACTAGGTGAGGATCAGGGGGTACTCAATATCTAGCACCAAAAAAGGTGAGCTTCTTTCTCCAGTATGCCTTGTATTTAGGTTTTAGTTAAGAGCAGACATCCCACCTCTCCCAGAAGTTTTGGGAGTGCTCCCTGGCACCCACAAATAATATGCAATGTCCCATCTCCACCTCCCTGAAATCAATATGCTTTTCTGTAACAGAATTAACAGAAAATAAGGTGTGGACAAATTTGTACTGGTTGTCAAATTCATAGAACTTAAACTGTAAATTTAAGTGGAATGAAACCGTGCTATAATTCAGTGATGCACTGTGTTAAATTGAAGGTAAGATGATATGTGAGCACAAAAATGCTTATAGTTTGCATAGATGTGAAATTTCATTGCTCAAATATGGTTTCAAATGAATTATCCTAACCGGGCTATGAACTTAGTTTTTGTATGGATAGCCCAATTTATGCATTATTTATGCTTATTTTCTACTTACATTCAAAATCCTAGATACAGGTATCCTGAAAATTCAAAGTTAACTAACCTGAATAATTGCCTGGATACAACTCAATTAACCAGGAATAATGCTAGACAGGGATGCATGGATGTCATTTGTCCTGCTTTGATTATTGTATATTTTACAAATATTTCTGTAAAAAGGAATCTTCAATAGTTCATAGTTTAATTTACTGACATGCAGTATGACTAAAAGCCATAATAAATACTGTATGTACCACCCTGTAATGTAATCATGATATTAAGACACTCCTGTGAAATTTTTTTAAATATCAAAGCAAGCCAGAAGGATAAAAAAAAAAAACAGGCTTTTTACCATTAATCGGTTATAACATAATTCATATTAACGTAATATAATTCAGTTATAACATGAGCCCTTTTCAGTCCCTAGCTTGGTTGTGTTAGTCTATGTATTGCTTGATCTACTAGGTAACTGCAACCGACCCAGATAAAGATGCCGCCCAAGAAGCTCTCAGGTACTCCCTGCATGGTCAGGGGGCAGAGAATGAATTCATCATTGATGGGGTGACGGGCAAGATCTACGCCCAGAAGACTCTGAACCGAGAGGAGCGGGCCGTCTGGC
This sequence comes from Petrocephalus zakoni, assembly GCA_026774425.1. NCBI lineage: Eukaryota > Metazoa > Chordata > Actinopteri > Osteoglossiformes > Mormyridae > Petrocephalus > Petrocephalus zakoni. The sequence goes on from JAODKN010000021.1 coordinate 22,976,849, forward strand.
GTTTCGTGGTGCTGGCCACAGACGAAGGTGGCGAGGGTCTGACTGGCTTCACGGACGTCATTATTAACGTATGGGACATTAACGACAATGCGCCTGTTTTCACCTGCATGCCGGAGAGCTGTCACGGCCATGTACCAGAGAACTCCCCTCCCGGGTCCTCCATCATGGAGATGGGTGCTACTGACATGGACGACAGCACCGTGGGACAGAACGCCATACTAACCTACAGGATCGTGGGAAACGTTCGGAATGGCGCGAATGTTAACTTGTTTGACATCAACTCCAACACTGGAACTGTCTTAGTGGCGCAGGGCAGCCTTGATCGGGAGAAGGTTGATAAGTACCTGCTGGTGGTAGAAGCTAAAGACGGAGGGGGCATGGTGGGCACAGCCACAGCCACCGTATGGGTGACCGATGTCAATGACCATGCCCCCAGGTTCCTCGAGAGCTCCTGTGCTGCCCGCATCTCTGAAAATAGTGAGGTAAATTCGGCAGTCCTGGAGGTGCTGGCCGTAGATGAAGACACGGGGGAGAATGCCCAGCTGACGTTTAGCATTGTGGGCGGGGATCCGGAACAAAAGTTCTACATTGTTAGCCACCGGCAGGAGCAGCGTGGGACGCTAAGGCTGAAAAAAAAGTTGGACTATGAAAAGTCAAACGAGCAGAGGTTCAACCTTACCCTCAAGGTGGAGGATTTAGACTTCTACAGCCTAGTCCATTGCATTGTGGATGTTGATGATCATAATGACCATGCTCCTGTATTTATCCCCCATTTCTATTTGCCGGAACCTTTACCTGAAGACATCCCTGTTGGCACCAGCATTGTCAAGGTCATTGCCACAGACTCAGACTCAGGTCCAAACCAGGAGATAAACTATAGCATTCTGCCCGATTCTGATCCGTATAATCAGTTTTCAATAGACCAGACTGGAGCTGTTATTGTAGCCCGCCCACTGGACAGAGAAACCGAGGAGCAACATTTCTTAATCATCTTAGGAACAGACCAAGGAAATCCCCCACAGACCGGCAGTGCCACAGTTCAGGTGGATCTGCTAGATATCAACGATAATGGACCAGAGTTCGAAGTGGCGTACAAGCCGGTGGTGTGGGAGAATACACTCGGTCCTCAGGTTGTGCAGATGAATCAGACATCAATGCTGCTGCACGTGGTAGATAGAGACTCCTTTGAAAATGGCCCTCCATTCTCCTTTTCCCTTCCCTTGGAGCATCGTGACAGTGGGGACTTCTTTCTGCAAGACAATGGCAACAATACGGCCACAATCACAGCACTGCGTGTGTTTGACCGTGAGAAGCAGAAGGACTTCTATCTGCCCATCATAATGAAAGATAGTGGGCGACCTTGTAAAACTGTCACCAGCACGCTCACCATTGCCATCGGAGACAAAAATGACCATCCGCACATGCCTGGAGAGAAGGAGATCTATGTTCATAGTAACAGAGGTGAGATCTGACTGTGTCAGCCATCACGGGAGGTGTTGTTTTAGGAAAACTTCCCTCTCATCAGAATAAGAGTTGATAAGAAGTATATGCATAGGAGATTTTTGTTCTTTGAGTAATTTGGTATTTTCCGGCTGCCTTTATAAGGTAGACTCTTATGCTCTTCTGAGAACGTTGTCCCAAAATAAGGGTTGCTGTCTTTGTTGCGTTTGTGTTGTTAAAGTAAATGGCGAGTGTAACTACAATAGATTCCTTGGAACAATTTTTTTTTCGCTTTTTGCCATTATGTTATCATGTTTTTTTCTTAAGAGCTCTTCTGTAAATGGTCCTAATGTGTGCTCAAGTTTTAAGTGTTTACTGGACCAGGTTGACAAAGTTGAGGACACTCGTAAGCTTAAATTAAGAACAAAAGCATTATTCCCCCCAAAATACGATAAATATCTAGCTTTTCCCTCAACAGGAAGGATGCCAACCACAGTTTTGGGCAAAGTTTATACCCTGGACCCAGATGATTGGGATAACAAGACATATGCCTTTCAGGGTCACGTCCCTCGGTAACATATTTTTATTTTCCAACGGTAAAATGTAGCAGCGCCATCTATTATTATATATGTCAGCCTCATTCCCTCCAGGCTTTGAAATGTTTCACCTGTGTCACAGAGACGTGCAGGCCAGACCTAATGACTGTACACGTAGTAAAAAATACAAACTGAGGGGAAAAACAAAGAGAGATTCTCTTCCCAAAGACACTGACACAGACAGTTAGATTATAAATTTTTTTTCTGGTGTGATAGCAATAGGTACTATGATCTCATTTTGATCTGGGCTTTTCCCCTGTGCTCACCAGCTCTGAAGAATTCTGGGAATATCGGTTATTTCACTTTAAACTTAAATAGGTTTGAACATTGGGTGCCAGACAGTAGTGGATTACCATAAAAGATTTATTACTTTTCTTCACTGTCTTTATAATAGTTGTTCTAGAAGGGATAATATTACACACTGGCACATCAGGGGTTATCAAAATAGATAAAAAAATCGAAATCGAGCAAAATTTATTTAGCGTTTTGCCAAATATCTTCCTCCTCAGCTGAATCTCTTTTCTAAACATCTGCTTTTCGGGCAGCTTTTTCATTCTGAACAAGAGGACGGGGTTTCTGATGATGAAGGACGGCGCCCACACTGGCAGCTATGAATTCAAGGTGCATGTGTCAGACGGCGTTTGGCCAGACGTCGTGTCTACTGTGCACGTACACGTGAAGGACCTACGGGATGAGGCCATCCACAACTCTGCCTCACTGCGGTTAGCAGGTACGTCTGACCTGTCACACTGAGAAATGTAATCGTGATAAAGGTTTAAGGTTAAATATACTGTTTGTTGAGGGTTGTCACCTGGAGAGTTGAAAAAAACAAAGACATAGCTGGGGTTACTCTTTTTTATTTTTTTGGACAAGTTAGTAGAGAAGGAGAATTTCAGTCTTATACTGAAAGCATGTGCTCCCCAGACTAATATTACACCCAGGGGCACCACTAGAAATTTTGGGCCCCATGAACGCATATCATATGTTCCAAATTTATTGACAGGGGCCCATGGAATCATCCTAGCTTGCCCTCCCCCTTTCTAAATAAACTGTGCTGTACATTAATTTATTAGCTGTCGTATGTATTTATGATCACAATCCTGAAGACACAGTATGTTCATTTATCAGCAGGTTGCCTTACCACTTTAAAGCAATACAAACTAAACTAAAAAATGTGTTATCACTACAAGTAATATTCTTACTTATCGATTTGCAATGTCCTTACACATTAAAATATCGAGTTATTCACGGATTGCTTCTTACACGTATCTCACTGCTAGCAAAGTCTAGCTAGTAAGTGAACTTTTGACAGCAGTACAGTCAGCAAAATAAGTCTAAATACAAAAACATGGCTCCAAAATTGAGGTGTCATTTAAGAATATCTACTGGAGAAATGAATATCTATCAATAAGAGCTACTGATGATGCCGATGGAAGAAAAACAAACAAACATGGTTTTTAGCACAAAATTGTACTTTTATTAATTTGGTCACTTTGGATATTTTACCTAATATAGGACATTGAGGAATACAGTTAATGTTGAAGGAGGAAGAGCTCTGCTCTGGCAAGGTATAATTTGAACAAGGAGGTGGAGCTGGACTCTGTTAGGCTCCAGCTCTGTCTCCATCTAAACCAGGGATGCCCAACTCCAGTCCTAGAGGGCCAGAATCCAACACAGTTTTGCAGATTTCCCTGCTCAAACATACCCATTAAACCTGGTAATTAGCTGATTAATATGTGTTTAGTCTGATCTAAACCATGGATGCTAGGACTATTTACTCTGCTAGCATTTGCAAGCCATAACTGAGCAGTGCAATACTAAGGTTCTTTAAATGAAATTATTACTTTGAAGTTTATATTAGTACTGTTTCTGAGTCCTTTTAGATGAGCAATATGTTGTCTTTTACTTTTTATTTGATATTATCAAATAAAAAACATCATTCAGAATTAGAAATTCTATTTTAAATAAAAATTTTATATTCATATTTTACATAACCACTGATCCGGTGCAGGTTCACTGTGAGCCTGGAGCCTACCTAGCAACTATAGGGCGTGAGGCAGGGGACACTCTAGACAAGATGCCAGCTGATTGCGGGACACACATGCTCATGCACACACACACGCACCAGGGCAATTTAGAGGCCCTTTGAGAGGTAGCCACTCAAACACGGGGAGAACATGTACACTCACACACACACACACACACACACACACACACACACACACATACCATGTATTCCTATCTTTATGGGGACACTCCATTCATTCCTATGGGCATAGCCCTAACCTTAACCATAAGTAACCAAACAAAATTTTTTGATTAAAGACACAGATTTTTATAAAATTGAGGTTATCCTTATGGGGCCCAAAAAATGTCCCCGCAAGGTAGAGAATAACAGGCTTTTATCACACTGAGGGGACATTGGGTCCCCACAACATAATATAAACATGACCACACGCACATGCGCGCGCACACACACACACACACACACACACACACACAAAGGCAGAATTCAAGAACTCCATTGCTAGTAGTCTGAAGCTAAACCACTGTGCAAGCTAATGCTTCTCATTATAAAGCATTACAGTGTGTTATCCTCTGTAGGACGTGCTTTTGGCTTCATTGATGGTTGTGTTCTGGTGCTGCAGCTTAAGTAGCAATAAACAATCTTGTATCTTTTCAAGTCTTGTTAACAAATGAATTTTCTGGGAAGCTGGGGAGCCTCTGAAGCACATCTCCAGTGTCTCCAGGTAGACAGAATGTCCGCCCAGTATTTTGTGGAGCATGTTTGTATCATGGATAATGTCCACCCATCAATCCATATTCTGCTAACAAATCAGGGCACACAGCAGGGGAACATCCTGGACAAGGTGTTAGTCCCTTACTGGGCACACACTTAGTATGCTAAGGTGATTTAGAGACTCAGATTCGCCTAAAATATATTTGCATTCTGTCTTTAGGAGGAAAACTGGGACAGATTCTTGCAAACACTGCGAGAATGTGCCTACTGCCTACACAGAATGCAAAATCCTGGAAATGTGGGGCCCCTGTGCCAGCCACTATGGATAACCCATTCAACAGACATATCTGCATAATTTTTATGTGCAAATGATCATATTTTACATTATGTTTTATACATACATCTGGCTATTTTAAATCAGGAGGCTAACCAAACCATATAATATTTCATTTTGTAGACATAAATATGCCACTGATCATTTTAGTCCCATAGCATGCTAGGAAGCCAGTATTGCCACTTTAACCAGGGAATTTTTTATAAACATTTATTACACTATGACCAGGAACGTGTTCTTTATATAGTACTGCTGAGAGCCTCAACATGCAAAATCCCAGTTAAAAATATATGAGATCAAATAAACCTATAAACCCTGCCTCACTGGGCCCAAAACTGAGGAGAAAGGGGATTGAAAGGTAAAAGGTTTAGGGCTAAAACCTAGCGAGATACACGCTCTTTGAAAAGTACTTGTAAACCTGAGTGAAGTCTAAGCAAGGTGGGATGGGACAATATGGATAAATTCAATAGCCGGGAGTTATCTTAGATTTTCTCTTTCTTCCCCCTTTTTCAGAAGGTTCAAGAAAATAAACATAAAAGAACAATGTCAATAGTAGTCTTACTGAAATGACGTGAAGCTGCAGTGATATTGTATGAGTTGTCTTAACCATTTTTGGAGGCCAGTGTGTGTCTTAACAGCTGAGCATATTTGAAGTTAAAGCAGTCATTATACTGCATTACACATACCTTCATAATGCATTATTATGCATTCATAAAGCAGTCATTATACTGCATTACACATACCTTCATAATGCATTATTATGCATTCATAAAGCAGAAATCCCACCTAAGGGATATTGATTTCAGGGAGGCAGATGGGGGGCATCCGATGTAACAAATACGACCCATGATGCCTATATATGTGTATATATATGTGTGTGTGTGTGTGTGTGTACGTACGTGTGTATATATAGATATACTGTATATTGCCAATTGTGGTGAGAGCGGGCGGGCGGGAGCGCAATTTTAACAACACTGACTAGCGGAACGACAGATTTCCGGGACATTGCGCATCATTTGCAGGTGTCCGGGAGCTGCTGTAAATTTGCGGGAGACTCCCGGAAGTTCCGGGAGAGTTGGGATGTCTGCATAAAGTTAATATAAACCTGGTTATAACTATTTATAAAAAAAGCCATAACAATATAGATATATGTATTATGCATTATGAATGCTCTGTGAAGGTCTCATCTATAATGCCCTATAAAAAATGTCTAATAATTTCTAATAATGCTGCAAAATTTATATATATATATATTATACTGCATTATACATGGGCTTCATAGAGCATTCATAATGCACAACAAACATGGCTATAATGTTATGCCTTTTTTATAAATATTTATTGCCATGTTTATAATACTTAATGAATATTGAATAATGAATACATTTATTGGGCTTTATGAATATGGGTGTCATAAGTGTTACTGTTTTACTTTCCACTGTGTAGGTATGAGGGGTGTGAGTGGAAATTCAGTTGAAATCCACCTGAGAAGCCTCAGCTGGATGATAGATTATCACGCATAGGATCTTCCGATGATGAGCTTCTGGAGGGGACTGTCAGTAGCCGTCTGATGTTCCTTTTTGAAAATTCACGTTCAGACATGATTCCTCCATTCTTTTGATCTAAACCAATGCTGCTATCACTCAGCCTACCCAGGGACATGAAAAAGAAGTCATGTCCAAAAAATCAACGCAGAGTCTTGTAGGAAAGGATTATACTGGGTAGGAAGTACATCTATGATTCTCTGGCATATACCTTGCTTGTTGGGCAATATGATTCCGTTCAAAATAGTTTATTTTATAGTTTTTTTTATAGGCAAAGAAGGGACAGAAGAATAAATATAATACAAACAATGACTTAAAATTGAAATGTCACATTTCAGATAATTTAAGTATTAAGATAGCTTATCATTTCATATTGAGTTGAACATTTCATGGTTTGAAATGCCATTTCATTAGTTATTAGCAGAGATATTTTTAGTCTTCATAAACAGTGTTGGAGTTATGACAGTAATCTATCATAGTGTATGGTATATTAAATCTCTAAGTTCTGAAACACACCAGTGGCTATGTTCAGTTTTTTTATGTTTATTTAGAAAAAGTTACTTCAGCTTTCCTTTTATTTAAAACTGTTTTAAATGCCCTGCTATACTTGTTTCTACAATAATTTCAGTAACACATACAAGTAAGATATGATATTTAATCCTGAAGTTCTGGGAACTGTAACAAAACTTTATTTTGGCCTACCACGGTATTTCACTAAAACTTAATAATCACGTATCTGCCACCAGTTTATGCTACATTAACAAATTAATATCCCGTCAACCTGTCTGCCAAAAATGTTAATTAGCACAGTAAAAGGTACACTGGTATACAAGGTTTTTGTGTCATTTTTGGTGTGCCAGCAATAGCTTAAAAATTTAACATCACATAAGGTTTTTGAGAAACAGCCAATTTTGTTATAATTATTGAAAAATGTTTAAAACACTGGTATTTCACATAACACCGGTCAACAAAAATTTGAGTATAAAACAATGAAGGGTTGACTTTTATGTACTTTTTAACGCTGATTTCAGTGATATAATTTTTAGGTTATATTTATTGTATGGAATTCCGTATGAAGAATGTTTAGGCATATTTCAAAGTAATTTAGGAACATTTAATTTTATTTCTGAACATTGTTAGGACTTTACAGAAGGGAGCAAAGTACTGTAAGTCTGTTTTGCCAGAGTTTACAGGCTGTAACAGGTTTGGACATGTTGAGACAGGGTCCTGGTCTCTCTCTGAAATGAAAAAAAGATGTGGAGTCCCAGCCTGCTGGTGGACTTTTGCTGGACCCTTAAGAGGGATGTTTCTGGGGCCAAGTAAAAAAATCATACATTACTACCTTTTAGATGAGTCACTTGCAACATGCATACATATTGTAAATATACGTATAGCGTAAGGTTTATGGTGTGTCACTCAAAATACGTGCTTGATAGGTAAATTCTGTTTAGATATTTATCTATATTTAGATAAAATTTGTTGACCAGTGGTATTTACCACTCTGTGATTTTCCTTAAGATCTCCATACAGTGATGCTGTTTATTTAGTAAAAACAGATCTAATGCACAGAAATTCAGAAAATCAGGCCAGGTTATATACAGTAATTTCCCACTGTTGACCATTCATTTGATTATTAGTTACTTCTGCTGTTTTGTCCGTGTAAAAGATGTATTGTTTGTGTGTGTGTGTGTGAGAGAGAGAGAGAGAGAGAGAGAGAGTTTGTATATCTGTTGGGAACAAGAGCATTGTCTGTGGAATAGGAGCCTCAGCAAACAGCAGGATTATAAACATGCTCATTGGATACTGTCTGTTCTGCAGCTGTGCACATTTATGTTTATCTCCTCTGTTAGTGGTCAGGATCATTCCTGAGTCTAATGCATACTGTGGTCAAAACAGGTGCATCGCCACCGTAATTGATTACTAGCCTTAAGCCAACAAGTGGCTCTGAAAATGAAAACCCAGCTGGCCCTTATTAGACTGCTGGCCTCATTATGGTTTAAATCTGGTCAGCTGGGTGGATTCTATGGGATGCATCACTGGGGAAATATGTTGAAAGGTAAGGATAGCATAACACTTTTAGTTTTTAATGGGCCCTTTTTATCCTGGATATTTTGTTTTACTCTCCTGTCCATCCTATGTTTTATACCTTGTATATACCTCACTCAGGGGCCCTCAGAAATTTGGAACATAATTGGATTGGGCTGTATTGGGTCTAGTATGATGTTTTCATGGGGTCCAAAATGTCTAATGGCAGCCCTGTTAAAGAGGCAGCGGCCTGTAAGTGATGGATGCATTCTGTCTTCATTTGGATGTAGATATCACGGCAAAGGAATTTATCGAGCGCCCAGCCAACGTAAGGAGCAGATACGAGTTGTTCCGGGACTTTCTGTCTGAAATGCTACCCGCCAGTCCTGACGAGATAGATGTCTTCAGCCTGATGGACGTGCCGGAGCGCTCCCTGGATATCCATTTCGCTGTGATCGGCGCCCCCTATCTGAAACCGGAGAGGCTGCACGGGTACCTTGCTGCTCACAAACAGAAAGTATGGAAATCACCATATTCCTGCCTGTTCACTGTGGATGAATGTTCATATAAATGTGTGTAAGTGAGTGAGTAAGTAAGTAAATCTAGAATTGGAAGATCTTTGATTTGTTTCCTTCTTCTCCCTTTACATTAAGGCATCTGATATTCCTGCATTCTCATATACTCTAATCTTATATTCTCACAATATTTGTCTTGATTCCCCACGCCTCTCTTCAGATGGCTGTGCGAATGGCATGGTGTTTTGATTGTGCATTTGTTTCAGGGAAGGAAGACAAGGCTGGACCCTTTCCCGCAAACATTTTCTGTGTCTTAGCAGAGGTTGTTTCTCGGTTGCTCTTGTTTTTGAACTGTGTTTGCATGACATTCCACGGCCCCCGAAGATGAAAGTAACTCATTTTAGATACGGGCATAGAGGTGTATCTCAAAGCCTCTTTGTGATTTCCAGTTTAGCAGTGGGCCTCTGCTAAGCCTGCCAGCCAGACCTCAGAAATGAAATTTTGAAACTCAATCGCCCCACATGGTGTAGAGAATGTCGCACATGGTGTCTCTGTCACAGAGAAGGCGATGAAGATGCATTAACACCGTAATGTTCACATCTATGGGAACACTGGACGTTGAGCTGCCACTGATTTCCTAGTCACGCACTGGCTTCCCTAGCAAGCTTGTTCGCTCTGTGCCAGATGGGCTGGCCTATTATCGAAGCCTCATAAGGAAACAGGTGCATAGCAATATTGCAGCCTAAGTGCTTGAGATTTCCATGCACATCTATAGTCCTGAGAGAGCCAGTAAGTACAATAGCCTCAGTCTTTCCACAAAATTTTATATGGTTAGCATAGTGGGGGGGAGGCAGTGGGGGGGCTGAATTAGCCACAGTCCTTCTTTGAGGATTCTCTCCATTACGATTGAAATGTCTCTCGTTGTCTAATTTCCATTTTTTGCCGATGTCTTTGAGGGGTGCCTGGGGAGATTCCTTCTTTGCACCCTGTGCATACCCGGGGTTTATAATTCCCACCTTACTATATATCTTAGTATCTCAGTGCTGTTTATGTAAAGCATTTCAGCAGTGCAGAGACTTCTCATAAACCCCTTTGGTCTACAAGGAAAAAGCTTTAAGAGTAGGCTTAGGAGTATTTTTCTGTGCTCCGATATGTTAAAACGGCTGCCTGGTACCAGGTGTCTGCTGGTCTTTGATTTAATAGGTCTGGACTCTTTGTTTTTAAACATGTAGATGGGGTGGAGGGGTCTCATTGCACCTAGTTTAACTTGCAGATTTGCAATGCAAATGACTTCTCCATTGGGAGATGCTTGTGTTGAAGTGGAATAGAGTCTGGGTGCACGCAAAGTGGTGTGTCTGTGTGTGTGGTTTTTTTTTCCACCTCCAACCTTCTTGATTTATATCTGTATACAATTACCAAACCTGGAAATGGTTTGAAGTTCACATTCTACTGGTTACCTTGAGGACACCTAAATTATCAGAGTAGCTTTTGTGTCTCACATGAGCAAAAGTGCTGAGGCCAAAATGAGGACACAGGCCGGCCTGGCAGGATTGTGGGATTGCAATGGGCCTGGGGGCGAATTATCACAAACCTCTCAGCTGTTAGCCATCACAAAAAGGACAGCTCTATAGTGTATGGATTTCTCAAGCACAATGACACTGACTCCAAACTAACATTAACCTGATAAACTGGCAGCAGCTTACACTTTAGGTAAGGCTAGGAGATGGTGGTAATTTGTTGTGATGGGGCCAGTAGCTATGACTACAATTATTTTTTTTTTCCTGTATGATTCTGGTTCTGAGCCATACATATTGTCTGTAGATGATGTTTCAAGCTATACAAGCAAATGTCATCAATCACTGAATCATCTGAGTTTTTTTTTGCCTCCACTTCTAAAAACATATGATGCAGCCCTGCTTGTCAAAAAATAGAAACAAAACAAAAAAAAATCTGGTGTTTCTGGATAGAATTTAGTCTAAGAATTTGTATATGATTAATGGAGTTCCATTGACAAATAATTTAAGTTTAGATTATGAAGTATTTGTGCATTTCGGTCTTTATATATTGTCGATCAAATGAGACTTGGATAATTAAGTATTTATTGCTGCAATTTGTATCTGTTGGGAAAAGCAGTCTCCTCTTTTTCTCACTCAGATGCACATGTGGAGGGATACTGTACAGAATAGCTGTCAGTGCTGTTCCATCAGGCCGCTGAAGCTATTGGGCATTTCCTCTGTCAGTGCTGTTCCATC
>JAODKN010000021.1:22988394-23006124 GCA_026774425.1 Petrocephalus zakoni
AGGCCGCTGAAGCTGTTGTGGCATTTCCTCTGTCAGTGCTGTTCCATCAGGCCGCTGAAGCTGTTGTGGCATTTCCTCTGTCAGTGCTGTTCCATCAGGCCGCTGAAGCTGTTGTGGCATTTCCTTACTCGTTCTTTCCCCCTCCCTCCACCCACCCAGCTGCAGTCCTTCCTCCAGGTGAATGTCACACGTGTGCACATGGACCCATGCGCAGATGCGGCCTGCGGACAGGGCAGTGGCTGCTTCAGTCATCTGGAAGTGGGTGACACTCCCACTATAGTGGATTCTGGCCGTGTGTCACTGGTGTCACTGACCCTGACATCTGCCATGACGTGTGGCTGTGCTGGACGTGAGGAGATTCACAAGATGTGCAGCTCTTACCACTGGAACCCCTGTTACAATGGAGGTGTGTGCATCGACAGTCAGAGCGGCTACAGGTGAGGCCACCTACCTGACTGCATATTAAGAATACGGCAAAGGCCACCTCTACTGACAGTGTATAAATAATACGGCACAGGCCACCTCTACTGACAGTGTATAAATAATACGGCACAGGCCACCTCTACTGACAGTGTATAAATCATATGGCACAGACCACCTCTACTGACAGTGTATAAATCATATGGCACAGGCCACTTGCACTGACAGCGTATGAAGAATATGGCACAGGCTGCATGCACTGTCAGCATATAAAGAATACAGCACGGGCCACATGCACTGTCAGTGTTTAAAGAATATGACAGCCTGAATGCACTCATCGTATGAAGAATACGGCACAGACCACCTGTACTGACAGCATATAAAGAATACTGCACAGGCTGCCTGCACTGACAGATGTAAAAAATAAAAAATACAGCACAGGCTACCTGCATGGACTGCATGTAAAGAATACGGCCCAGGTTGCCTGCACTGTCAGTGTATAAAGAATATGGCACAGGCCACCTGTACAGACGGCTAGCAAGATGCAGTGTGAGGTTACCCAACGCAACATATGGGGGTTGGTGTGTGGCTCAGTGGGTTAGGTCTCTATGCCTGTGATCAGAAGATCACCTGGGGGTCGGCAATGTGATGTCAGTTTTGGGCCCCTGAGAAAGGCCCCTAACTCTGTAATGTGACCCTAAGTATGTGCTCCCCTTTCTGGTAGGCAACAAGACTATTTCCCCCTGGGGATCAATAAATCTTCATTATGTAGCATAAACATAACATGTATTTTACTTGCATTGCTAGTATAATGCCACACAAATTGAATCAGTTTGTCACGTACACTGTTACATTCAGTACAGTGGGCATTGAAATTCTTGCCTGCCTGACTCCAAAGACTGTTAACAATGAACAAAAGTATGAAAAAGATAAAAGGAAAATGTTAAACATTTAGCATAGAAAGTAGACAGCATTTTAGTTACTTTAAAAGAATCCTTAGCCCTGAGCTAGGCTTGGTCATTGAAGCTTGCAAGGTGCCTAGCTTAGCTAAAAAAAAAAAGGGTATGGTTTTAAAGCCGTATATATTCTAGCAAAGCTGTGTACTTTTTATATGCTTGGACTTGCATCTGTGCGATGGTGTCTGTGGAAAGTGGCAGCTTAAACCTAAAATTTCTGATTCAGTGTGTCCAGATTTCTTGGAAGGAATGAATAGTTGCATGTTTTGGTGTTATATTTAGCTATCACAGTTGATACAGACGACGTGAAGTATGTTTTACCAGCATTGACAGCCACAGTTGATATAGGTGGGACAATGCTGTATATCTACGAGTACCTGCATAGTCAGAGAAGATATATTTGAGGTCATACTTGTCAGAGTGGATATAAGTGAGAGATCCCTTTTTTTATTGACAGCCACAGGTGAGGCTAGCTGTGTTACCTGGTTTGACATGTTGAATCAGATGAGAAATTTTATGAGCGAGGCAGGGTTTTTTCTGTTACTGTTGACAAGCCAAGATGATAATGTTGAGGTTTGGGTTTAATGTAGAAAATTCCATTTGTGGATAGAATAATTTTTAAAATTGATCTTCTTTGCAGGGTGTCTAGTAGCGTGCCTGTATGAATGAGTAAAAAGGGGAGTATCTAAGCCTGCTGTTTCTGCTCTGACCTTGTTGAAATGATCAGGCATGATACAGGGTTGATACGGGGTTGATCATTAAGGACTGAATTCAAACTGAATTATACATTATTGATATTCAAGAGTTAATTGCAGGAGAAAGTCAAGCAACCCAGCAGACAGGTGTTGCACCATAATCCATTATTTGATATGATAATGTGTATTTATATCTTTAATACCAACAGAGACTTGAAGAACTGATTTATGGTATTAATTAATAATTGTCTTTGATGGTTGTTTGGAAGGAATTAGATGGCAAAGCCCAAGTCTGTAGTAAAAGTAATAGAGAAGTAAATATATGAAACTAGTACAGAATGATGAAATTCAGTGAAATTGCATGTTGTACAAAAAAAAAAATCTTCTTTGCACTGATGGAATAGTTGTTAAAATTTAGCTAAATCAATCAACTGTGTGCATTTAGGTAGAATAGCCAGACTGTTTGTGTGATCAATAAGCTTCTAATTGGAGATGTTTTAAATGTAAATGTTTTCATTTTCTTAATTGATTATAGTTCTGGCCAGAACCCGGAAGACAGTAGTAAAATATCAGAAATGTTCAGTCAAACTGGATACTTATTGAATAGTTTTGGTGAAATATATGCTGCAAGGTGTAAAAATATGGGTTCATCTTCTGAACACATACCCTGGCTGTAATAATAGTATTATTATTATTATTATTATTATTATTGATGATTATTATCATCATCGTCATCATCAATTTGTAATACATTAACATTTATTTGGTGTGTTGACTTGTGACACAGTTTTTGGTGGTGTGTTGTCTGTATTTTTTGGTGGTGTGTTGTCTGTCTTTTGAGGAGTGTTAGTGCTCTAACAGACTCTCAGAGAAGTGCGTGGCCGACCCAGACAGACCTTGATAGCTTTCTTCTAATTGTCTGGTTCACCATGTCGTTCGGGTGACAAAGCGTGTGTCGCGCCCTCTGGCTCCCCGAAGGATGCTGGGAGCAGCTAGCAGCGCCGTGCTCTTCAGCGCTAACTCCCCTTCTCACAGGGCCAGACATTTTTCTTGTTACCTTCTTAATTAATTTGCCGGCTTCTGGCTGGTGTGTTTGCGGGAAAAGAGAAGGTGCAGCAAACGCCTCAGGAAAGGTGCTTGGTGCAAAAGGAGATGTGTACATTAATGCACCAGCCTACTAATCGGCACCACTATTTTCAATCCATGAAAGAAAAGCATTTTAAATGGAATGATATGCATTCATATTTTTATACTTATCCTCTAGGGTTATAATGAAGATAGAATTTAAACTTCTATTAGTGGTAGAATAAAACTGCATATTATGACAACACAGGCTAAATAACTGCTCTTTGTTGAAAGGCTCAATGGGATTGGGTATTATTTTCAGAAAAAATTTCCGGAGATATTTATACTCGTACCTGTAGTCTGAGCTATTTTCCATTTTATAAATATAATTAGGGGCGGCATGGTGGCTCTGTGAGTTGCACCATTTCCTTACACCCCCAGGGCTTGGGGGGTTTCAATCACGTCTTGGCTTTATGTTGCGTTTGCATATTTCCCCAGTGTCATGCAGTTCTGTACAAATCCAAAACCATGCAGTTAGGCTAATTGGTGTCCCTAAATTGCCAGTAGTACATGAATGTGTGTATGTATCCTTCCATGAACCAGTATCCTTGTCCAGGGCAGGCACGGACTGGCCATTGGGAGGCTGGTCTAATGTGGGCTGTTGCGGCAAAATTAACCAAGGAGGAAACCCCCCCCGGTTGGTGGCAACATAAACTGAGGGAACCACCTATTTGGGAGTAACATATACCAAGCGGGGGACCTGTTCAGTGGAGAAAAATGACAGTGGCCACTTGACGGTAAATTCCCGGGTCACTGTTTTTTGCCGGTCTGACCCTGGTACAGGAGGTACCCCTGCCGATTGCTCTGTGCTGCCTGGGATCGCTTCCAGGGCAAGTCTTTCCAAGACGGATGGATGCAAAACAGTATTGTGTTCTGTGGAGTAATGGTTCTTTTTAATGAGTGCATTAATCTGCAATGGACTGACATCCTACCCAGGGTGCAACCCTGTCTTTTCCCCGGAGAAGTTCCGGGCTGACCCTATGACCCAACACTAGATAATTGTCTGGAAAATGGATGGATAGATTGATAGTCTGCCAGTTTAGTGGCTTATTTATTTATTGTACCAGGTATGTCCTAATGAAGATGTTGTATAAAGGCAATACACATTGAATTTTAAAATATCTACTCTGGTCATCCATGCTGTAGCATAATATTTAAAGACACAGACCTGTGATCTGAAGGTTGCTACTTTATGTAACTGACACAGAATGATTATTATAAAGCTTTAATTATAATATATATATATATATATATATAGTGTGTGTGTGTGTATATATGTGTGTATATATTCAGCTGAACAGCTGAAACATGATCAAACAGCCTCTAAGAGCTGGATAAATGTTTGTTCAGCTGTCATGTGGCTCAGATGAGCATTTGGGGGGCAAAGGACAGGTGCAAGCAGAGGTCTGAGCTTTTTCTGATAACATTTCATACATTTCAGTTCAGTTTATTTTTATATAGCGCCCTTCACAACAGAGTTGTCCCAGGGCGCTTCACATGGGTGTGTTAGGATACATTCATATATGCAAAACAGAGTGGGACAGAAAAAATGAAATGCATACCTGTAGAATGAGAGAAAGACAGAACAGAGAAAAAGAAAAGAAAGTAAAAGCCAATTGACAACGGAGGAGAAGAACGAAAAACTCCCAAGCAGGGAGGCAAAAAAACCTCTGGGGGTCCAAGGTCAACTGGCTGCCCAACCCCCTTGGGCATGCTAACATTACAGTAAATGAAAGAATGAGCATGCCGGCTCAGAGTGAGGACTGTTTTACATGACTTCTGGGGTGCAGCAAGTACTTGCAATGCCATGCATAGGCTTTTTGAGGGGCTGGAGCTTGAACAGGGTGGGGGGAGTAGCTTATGGGAGGGAGTTGCGCTCCCTCCACTGGCTTCCTGTGGCTGCCCACATCAGATTCAAAACACTGATGCTCGTTTACAAAGCCAAAAATGGTCCGGCACCATCCTACTGTACCTAAAAGATCTCATCACACCCTGTACTGCACCATGACCTCTCTGAGCCTCCAGCACTGCTCGACTGGTCCCACTACCCCTCAAGGCACAAGGAAGACACACATCCAGGCTCTTCTCTGTTCTGGCACCTAGTCGGTGGGACGAACTCCCCCTAGATGTCCGATCAGCTGAGTCATTGAATGTCATCAAACGGTGACTTAAAACCTACCTCTTTCAGAAATATCTGGATTAGCACTTCTGGTATTTTATTCTGAGCTCTTTTCCTGAATTATATAAAAAAAAAAATCTGTATATTCCCAACAGAGTATTAGATGATATTCATAGCCTAGGTTTTATCTCGAAAAATTCATTATAGAGTCTTAAAGCACTTATATAAGTTGCTCTGGCTAAGGGCGTCTGCCAAATGCTGTAAATGTGGGCATTATAATGCCTCGTGGGTTATTTAAAGGAGTCACTTAGAACCTTAAAAGGGGACATTGTCAAACATTTGAAAACGAGTATCAACAAACAAGTATCTTGCAGTCAATGTGTTTGTGACCACTAGTCTAATGGCAGTAGGCAGTAGCTATTATATGGTTTCCTGCCTGCCAAGTTCATTTTCATCTCCAGGCTGACACGCTGTGCTGATGCTGTTTCTGTGCCCGTCTGGAATGGTAAAGCAGAGGCACAGCTGTTTGTGGCGTTATGAGAGAGGACCCAGGCATCCACCCCCCGGCGTGCCTTCGTAACATTTCCTGCCACAGGAGTTTCAAAAAGGCGGGTCCATGCTTAAAGTGACCCCAGGTTGACTCTCTCGGGGCTGCACACATTATGGCGTTTCACAATTTGTTTATGTAAATGTATCACACTAAATAAAAAGGGAGCCAATGCTCAGGGTTCCTATTAGAAATGGACAGAGTCAAAGTCTTCGATTTTAATTAATGCTTTCATGAAATGAAATATATCAATACAGCTGACTATGAAGTATTCTTTTAGGTCAAATATACAATGATATAAAAGGTGTATTTGAGTCTTTGGTCCTGAGAAAATAAGATAAAACTAGAATTTGAAATCTGATTGAGTAAAATAGGAGTAGGTTATTACAGTCTGAAACATTAAGCTATGTCTGCCTGAAAGCAAGCAAATGATGTAATATCTGGGTATGTGTGAGGAAAATAACAACAGACTAATGGACTTCTTGATGAAAAGAATCCCCAGGCTGCCTGAGTTAGTGGCAACACATTCATGTTTTGGATTTAGTATGTGCTCTTTTAAGCTTCAGATATTCAATTTTATTTATTTTGTAATTCTAATCTTCCATGCATTTGGCAAGAAAACTGTAAATGTGGTGTAGTTCTTAGGTAAATACATACAGACATACATATATACCTCTGACTTCTAAATAAAGGTCTAAAGTCCTTTATTGCTTGAATAGTTTAATAATTTAATAACCCTAAGTCCCCATATTAGGGCTAGCCAACTGATGCTAGGGTTAAGGTTAGAAAACCTATGGCTTTTCCAGGCATTCTAAGTTGTTTTATGATAGTTCTGGGCCCCTGACGGAGGGGAAACCACAGTTTAGCTCAATTCAATAGCATATTTCATACTTTCCCACACCCTGTAGTGTGATTCAAATCCATGGTTGACTCAAATCCTGCACTAACAGCATCCCCACCAAGAGAAATGCCAAGTCGTGCCCCAAGTTCATCCTTGGGAGACAAGTTAGCAAGACTGCTCTTGCCAAGACCACAAGTGTGATCTTTGCGTTCTTGGTATCGAGAAACACCCTCAGGTTCAAATGCATTCTTGATATTTGATATAGATTTTGTCTGAATATTTGCATACGCATAAATTGTAAACATGGGAATTACAGTTTCCTTTATTAAAGATGCATTTTAAATAATGTTGCTGCATTAGTCCAGTTATAGACTGTCCCTATTCTTTGTCATGTCCATAAGAAGCAGCTTGAGGCAAAGCCTAGGATCAGACCACTGAAAGCTGGAAATTGACAAATGCATTGGAGTAGTACTTTGAGAAAACAAATGTGCGAATAGATGTTGGGATCTCATCTGAAGTGTATGAATTGAAGAGCAGCAGTTGTTTTTTTTTTTTAAAGTTGAAGGGTAGTAAAGGGACAGATATAAGGACTTTTTTTGTTCTGAAGGGGGACGACCTGATATGTATGTCTTAATTTGCTTTGGTTATGAGTAAAACTGATGACTTCAGGGCAGGTTTGTTAATAAGGTCCTAAATCAAAATGGCCTTCCTTTAAAGGTCCAAAGGTATAAAAAAAACAACAACAAGGCTACAAATTACTTGGGCAATGGCCCTGTTATGAAAATTGGTTCTTGCAGAAAAACTACTTTCTCTCTGGCTGTGTAATTGCTCCTTTCCTGTGGTATTGCAATTATGTTATTTCATCATGCAGAAGTATGTCGCTGTACTCTCCGTGGGGACGTGAGTACGAATTGGTGAAATTGTAACTGTTGTGTTCCTTGTGCCATAGGTGCCAGTGCCCGTCGCAGTTTGAGGGCCCAGAGTGCCAGCAGACCAAGCGCAGTTTCCATGGTGACGGGTATGCTTGGTTTCCTCCCATAATGCCGTGCTTTGAGAGCCACATCTCCCTGGATTTCATCACAGAAGTTGCAGATGGCCTGCTGCTCTACAGTGGGCCAGTGGCCCAGCTACAGCCATGGGAACCAGAGGACTTCATGGCAATAGGTAGAGTTCCATACGTGCCTTCAGGAAGTTTTAAAGTCATAACAAAAAGGTGAAATTCAGAAATAATAAATAAACCGCAGTGCACCAGTGGGACATTTATTAGCTCAATAAAAGCTGCTGGAAGACTTGGCATCTTGGAGGGGCCATGTTGCCAAAGACTCAGTGGAAGTACAATTTGTCAAAGGGGACTCGCATCTTACATAATCTAGGCATTTGAGCACAATTATCTAGAGCTGCCACATGGAAGCTGGGTAACTTTTTTTTCTAACACTTTTTTCAATTATGGTGTATTTTTAACAAGATGCAATTGCTAAGTACAAACATTTGATTCAGGGGCATCTCAGTTCAGGAAATGCAGCACTCATTCACATATCACTCTTGTGCACTTTGCACCCTTGCAATCTGGAAGGCTTAGTGAACACTGTTCTGCCTGAGCACCTATTGGACGATTGCCAGTGCTGGAAAGGCAAAGTCAAAGCACTCTGGTCTGAGGAGCTCTCCAGCAGCTCTGTGTTAAATAAGGGGCAAGGAGCAAGCATTTCTTCTGTTCTCATTTCCTGTCTTCATGCTCTTTGCTTGATGCTCTGTCAGAATGGAACATGATCTTGAACACACTCAAACATGTCTCTTGCACCAAAGCTAATGTGCTGTCATACAAGCCTCTTCCAACAGATCATTTTTGTTTTAGGATCTGTGAGCTAAAAATGACAGCCAGAGAGCTGTGATTGGTTTAAGTTTTTACAGTATGGGCCATAGCTAGCAGACTAAAGCAGATTAGTCCTTTGGTGCTGTCTAAATTAGATTCACAATGGGATCTGTTTGGACAGCTTGTGGAATTTTCTTTGGCATGTCATACTCCTTGAATACTACAGGGGGAGTTGGGGATAAAAGCTTGTTTTCCCACGAATCACTCTGTAGTTGGTTTACTCAAAAGTGCAATACACCAACGCACAAATTTACTGATTTTCTTTTATTTTCCTCAGAACTGATCTTTGCCTCCTCTTCTGTGATGTGACCGATCTCACAGGCAAAGCCCACATCTCACAATCACATGACGATTAATACGACCAAATATGCCTCACATTTTGGTCTTGCATGTGTGGTGCTGCTTGTTTGGGGGAAAAAAAAAGAGTGGAATTTCCTTGAGAATTATAAGAGGCTTGCTCAGGTCAGATATAGTCTCTGTGTGGCAGACCTACTGAAATTGCCTGTTGGTTATTTTATTCATTAAAAGCTCTTTAAACCATAGTTCACCGATGTTCATTTCATTAAATATCAAGGAGAGAGATGTTTTACAGTGCCATATGGTTTAAAATCACCACTTTCCTCTCTGTCCAGGGATTCTTCTTACTTATATCAAAGACAGTTATACACAGGGTATAAATATGTTATCAACGAGATCCTGGATTAAAGCAGGGCGAGTGGAAAGCCGATCATATATTACCTTTTAGCTTCTCAAAATGCATTAACGAAAGAGGGGTATAATGTTTGTCTGTATGTCTCCAAGGCCACCATCTGACATTTCTGTTTACATTAATATTAATTAGGCGGCAAGCGGCTTGCTGACATAACTTATGTCATAATCTCTCAGTTAATTGTGCGCGTCAGTTTTGACTGGATGGCCTGTGAACCCAGAAGACGTGGTCGACTGCGGCAGTTTTTTGTCATCTGTGTCTAATGTTCTTAGTGACGGAATGCTTTGGTCTCAAATGAAAGAGCTTTCCAAGATATCTATACTGGTTTGAATGTTTTTTTTTTTTTTTTTACATCTAGTGATTTTTCAGGCTTGTCATTCTCAGTGCTCAGTGTTAGAACAAAGAAGGTATGATAGTTTGCCACAATTAGCCAACAATAATATGTTGTGTTGTCCATACTGAAACAGATATAAGGGTACAGAAAGAAACCAGATATAGATTATATGTGAATGTACTGCTGGTTATACTGGCCTGAACAGATGTGTTCTGAAAGACTGATGTACGGTATATTTTTAGCTTCCCTCACTTTGGTTTCCACCTGTTGGTTTGTCTGGAGTGATGACTTTGTGGCAGATGTCAATCCACATGTCTTCTTTTAATTTAGGATTATTAAAGTAAAAAGTAATTTAAACACCTATGATCCTTGGTTTTTATATGCCTATGAACATTCAGAGTTTCTCGTTGCAATGAGGAGCCATCTCAAAATTTGTTTCTGTGTCAGAGATCATTGATGGAGCTCCCACTCTGAAGATTAACCACGGCTCCGGGACGCTGGTGTTACAGTTGCCTGGCAACGTCAACACGGCAGACAGACGGTGGCACCAGTTGGATGTGAGGAATAATGGCAAGGTGAGTGTTTTTGTGACGATTTGGCCATAGCACCATCTGATGAGTTTCCCCCTCTGACACCTGTTGAGTTTTTAAAAAAGTACCTGTACAAGCTATTCTTATTGCATTTTGTACACTCAACTCTTGAGCTCCTTGTGGTGAAAAATACAACAGGAAAGTTTGACCGCAAGCTTCTCCTGTCAGATTTGAGAACTATGGTACTGCAGTAGTGAGAGGCACATCAAGGTCATGATCTCCTAAGCCCCTCTGCTTCTTACTGCTCAGGAGGTACGCTTCACTCTGGACCGATGTTCCTCTGCTGTTGTCATGGAAATGGAGGGTATTGGGAGCTGGATTACAACACGGGAACACTCCTGTGAGATCACTGGAGTTACACCCAACCGAGACAGGTTCAGTATCCACATTTCATCCATAATTTTGCAACTTATCTGATTACTACATATGAGTTACAGATCTTCTGTTGACATAAAGTTTTTTTGTTTATTTTAGAGCTCAGTGATTGGCCCACTTAATAATTAGTGGATGATTGACTGACTGAGTCCTGTATCTGTGTGTATGTTTCACTATTAGATTCCTGAATATGACCCAGGTTTTGCAGCTGGGAGGTGTCAATGAAAACCTGCCATACATCTACCCTCAGTTACAGCACAAGCACTTCTCTGGCTGCATCCGGAATCTTGTCGTGGACAGCAAGGTACTAAATGTCACCCAGCAAAGCATGATTTTTTTTTTCCCCCAGTATCCCTTTATTTTCAGCTGACAGCCCTCTTAATGTAAGATTTGTCAGTAGTTACTAGATCAAAGTTATCTGACCTGATACACCCTAGATATCCAATCAGAATAAAGACAGCCTTCAACTCATTTACTCGCTTTATCATTTCTCTGTCTGCTCAGATGTATGACACAGGCAACAAAAAGACTGACTCAAAAATGTTCTCCCAGTTAACCTACTTGTCAGGAACTGTTCTGACGTGATGGAAAATTTTTATTCTCCTATAGTGTGGCCAGCACTGGCTGATAGATTTTGCGGTTTTGAAATTGCACTCCGCAAAATTTAAGAATTTAATTTTATTATTAGTGCTGGCACCTATCAGCAAGCTTATGACACAACCTGTTGCTTGAGTGGGTTTGAGAGCTGTCAGTTCATTTAAGCTCTACTAGGGTATTAGCAGATGCAAATGAGTCACTCGGGAGATATTAACATCTCCCTGACACTTGTTGTAAACTAACTTGGAGGAATTTGCAGAATGCTGTTATGCCAATCTGAAAGGCCATTTAGAAAAGTGAATAGAACCAGTCTACCCTGAAGGTTGGGTATGGTTTTTGCATATGAAGGTTTTCACTCTCATTCTTTGCTATCATAAAACTACTCAGATCATTTAGTGCTTATTGAAGTAGTTATAAATACAAGTGAACAGTGAATATAGTATAATTACAAAAAACAAATACTAAATAATGTAGTGAACTTGGTTTGTAGCTTGTCATGCAGATTATACTGAAAGTGAAGTTGCACTTGAGAGCTCGTCTTTGTTGGCTTGTTCATATTCTCCTGTCTTTCTTTCTCTGTTCCTGGCTCCCACTTCCTCAGTTCTATGATCTAGGTTCTCCCGCAGACTCCCTCAATAGCTCCCCTGGATGTCAGGTGACGGACAGGAACTGTGTGAGCATGGGCAACCCCTCCTGTGGACCCCGAGGGAGGTGTCTAGGAGAATGGGGCTCCTTCAACTGCCAGTGTCCTCCTGGGTACTCTGGGCACCAGTGCCAGCAGGGTAGGTCACACAAAGCCAAAAACCCAGCCAGTTTGCTGTTAGATTTGATCACAATTCTCGGTGCAATCAGGGAAAAAATAACTTGTTTATTTCTGAATTCTTTGCAAGTCCAAATGCAGAAAAACCTCTTGCAAGGGACTTTATTTAGGCAGTTACACAGGAGCAGAGGCATGGACACGAAACAATGACAGAACTGGGGAACTTGAGACTTGGGAGTGCTCAAGTACAAGGCTAATGAGGGGGCAAATAAGAGGCAGTTGTGAATAGTTAATGTGAAGGCAGGAACAAGAGGTACGGATAGCAAACAGGTGTGGTTTGTTTAGAGCCACACTGGGTAGGAAACGAGAAGATCAGGCATATGGAGTAGGCTGGGCGTGACAATAATGACCAAGTAAAATTCATTATAAAGGTAAAAAAAAAATATATATATTAAAAACCATAGTCTAAAAAGACCTGCATTCTTCTCACTTCTCTGTATGTTCTGCACTGTCTCTTCTTGTGCAATCAAGAATAAAAATCATAATTAGGAGCTAAATATGGAATAACATGTTTTTGTCAAAGATATATATTTGCCATCAATAACCTGTCACCAATAAAGATGAATGAATGTTGAAAGGTAGTAATGGAATAACTACATTAAATAATCAATGAAAGTCTTTGTTGAAATTCAAAGTGAATGCTTAATTTGTTGTACAAGCTCATGTGATTTTTGAAGTATTGGCCGGGTGTTTGTATCCCCCCTGTAGAATAGTTATTTTTTAAAATATGACATTTATGTAAATTAAATAGGGCTTCAGACTGTTTTAACTGGCATATCTTTGAAAGGTGCAGTGGCCTACCTGTGTGTGGCATGTTCTTTGATGATGCATGGTCACACAGCAAGGCCACTCAAAACATTTACTCTATTTTAATGTTCTGGTGTAAAGTTGAAAGAACATGCACTTAGCAAGCAACTGATAGTATTGTGTAAAATGTATGGATATTTTAATTGTTCTGCTTAAAGTTGGTAGCAGTGAATAGCAGACATAGGTCCTCTCCTATTAGCTTTTGACTAAAGGAGAATTCCTCCAATGCAGAATAATATTCCTAGTTCAGCTTTATAATGCAGGATAATCTTTACTAGTTCAGCAATCTCAGTCGAATAAAACTAATTTTGTTTTCATAAGAAGTCAAGTTATCATCTTAGTATTTCATTTACAACTCATGTAGGAGCAGTAGATTACATAAAATGGAGTGAGTATTTCATCCATTACCTAGTCAAGACTTAAACCTTTCCTTCTACCAAAAACTCTGATTCAGTACTGATATGCACGCATCAATAGACAGAGCAATTAGATTACGTGACATGGGTGTTAATTGTGAGATCAGAGAATTACTGGGAACTGGAGGAGTGCAAAAATGCTCTTTAGAGATGCCCAGTACAAACGTGAAAAGAAAAAGAAGCTGATGGATGATTTTTGTGGGTTTTACTTGGGTGGTGTAACTAGGCAGGTTAGGACTTGTGATCAGAAGTGTGCAGATTCAAATCCTGTGATCGGCAGAGTGATGGCACCATTTGGCCCTTGGGTAAGGCCCTTAAACCCAATTGCTCCAGGATTCTTGTTCTCATCTCAGTGCTTGGAGTGGGCCGGCGTGTACTGGTACGTGGTACCACACCTCTTTGCTTTTCTCTTCAGAGTACCAGGAATGTTTCTTATGCACTGGCATCTCTCATAATCTACCGGTACTGAATAATACGGTGAATAGCAGCACCTTTTTTTTTTCACACTTCAAGCACTTTATATGCATCTGCGTGCTACGTGGAGATTAAGATGGTACAGTATAGGCAAAAAGAATTTCCCAACAAAGGTGATGCATTCTGCATCTAATGGGATGTGTGCTTGGAAACACAGGAAATGTTCTGATTACAGAGACATTAATTAACGTCAGTTCTCGATTGGAATTTACAGAGGTTCCAGAACATTCATTTGATGGCCGAAGCTATGCCCTCTTGCACATGATGTCCTTGTTCCCGGCTCGTCAAACTCACATACAAGTTCTCCTGCGAACCCGGACTCATGGCGGCACCATCGTTAGCCTGGTCTCTGAGGAAAGGACTGAATACCTAAGACTGGAGGTGAGCTGGCTCTTTTATTACTCTGTTGGCGTCTTAACAGCAATACAGTAGCGTTGACCAGCAATGCCATGTTAGTCCTCTGTGCTACCTGCAGTGAGACTTGTATAGGTTTTGTGAGCTAAAAACCACAGTTAACAGAACCAATGGAACAGATTAAATTCTAGACTCTCTGGGATGATATTAGCTTCTAATGAGCTCAACAAGCTCCCCTGTGTTCTCATCTAAGTACCGACAGCTGCCAACCTACAGGCACTAGGTTCCAGTATCCACATCGTAATGTACTTGATTTGTTAACATCGCCATCAAGCCTCAATACATTTAACTTGATGGACTGAGGTTTTTCTCAAGGGAAGAATCAATCAAACTTCATATGAATCCAGTTTCATTGCCTTTCGTGATCTTTCCTTGTGTGTGATTAGTGGTGGGACGCCTTCTGATTGGCCAGTGAAGCTGTTAATGAAATTGATTCTGATTTATTTTGTGTTCATTAGTGCTGTTTCATTGTAATTGAGAGCTCCCATAGGGACATAGAATTCCAGTACTGCAAGAACTTATAACAACTAATAATCATTGTAATAATGCTGCTTTTTAGGTGTTATATTCAGTTTGTTTCTGTTGCTGTAAAAGTATAAAAAGTAAATATATATTTTAAA
Organism: Petrocephalus zakoni; assembly: GCA_026774425.1. Classification (NCBI taxonomy): domain Eukaryota; kingdom Metazoa; phylum Chordata; class Actinopteri; order Osteoglossiformes; family Mormyridae; genus Petrocephalus; species Petrocephalus zakoni. The sequence continues at coordinate 23,003,124 of JAODKN010000021.1, forward strand.
TCTAGGGCTCACTGGAAAAGCCTGCTATACATTTTCCAGGAATTAGTTTTTATTTACCCATCTGCTTTTTTCCATACCTACCCCTGTGTATGAGGCCAGCATCATGTAGTGTCTTCATGGTTCATCTATAGAAACATCTTCACCCAGAGCTAATAGCCTCAAACAGACGCTGACGAGTAACTTCGGAGAGCCATATTGCGTTCTGGCTAACTCTTTCCCTGAACACACTGATAACTGTGAGAATGCCCATTCCTTTTTGTGTTATGCAGAAAGCCTTTCAGAGTCCATTGTGATGTGTCTAATAGTAGTTCCAGGCACTCAACCCATTTAGCAATTTACCCTTCATTTTGCCAATTTTTGCTTAGCTAGAGCTTAATCATTTTTTCCCATTTGTAACCTCTTTTTTCTGATTAATGTAAAGTATTTATAAAACAATTAGCTTTGTTTCTCAAAGAAAGAGCCAGCTCTAATTCTTTATCTTTTTAAGCAATTTGTTGCTTCCTGTTTTCCTCTGTTTTTCTTTGTGGGTAAGGACCCAATTCTCCTGCAAAATCTGCTTAAAAACAAAATGCTGGAACACGAGGTCACTGCTGAGTATTCTTTTGGGGGCTTCAAGGCACCAGCCACCGTCAAAGGGCTGTCTGCCACTCTCTCTGTACAGCTACAATCCTTGTTCTCAGGCAATGGTTTAGTTAACTCCTCAGTGACAACAGGGTAGGACGATGCCTGCAGAAAGCTGGCAAGGAGCTTGAAGTGTGAGTGGGAAGCTGCCAATTAGAATTACAGAACTGAAAGCAAACTCTGTGGTTAGTTGCACTATACTACGTAGCATATAACCACATTCTTTTCAACTATATGTTACTGTTATATATATTTCTTTTTTTCCAACTAAACAACTTTTCTCCAGCTTAGCAATGTAAGGTGACATGGTCAGAAGTGATAGAAACACATTTTCGTATCAGCTTTTGCTTCCAATGAGATGGCTGGGAAAAGAGTGGAATTCTTTCCCTTTCATGTCCATCGAGCCTGGATTTATACCTACTGAAAATAGACTGCTCTTCAAGCCCATTTTAGTATGTTAAGGATCAGGGATCTGTGTCACGAAGCAAAATTTGTTGGTTATCTAGATAACTTGTTGGATTTAAGGTACCCTAGTTCAAGTGGACTTTATCTTTGTTCATTTACATTTAGCCAGAGTACCTTATATTGGACTAGTTATCTTGCTAACCCAGAAATTTTGCTACGTGATAAAGACCCCTGCGGTATTCAATAAGCTACTACAACCCCAAATTAGAAAAAGTTGGGACAGTATGGAAAATGCAAATAAAAAAAGAAAGTAGTGATTTCTAAATTGTATTACATTGAAAACAATACAACAGCACATTATTTAATGTGTTCCTCATGAATTTTATCGTATTTTTATGAAATAAACACGTATTCCAATTTTGGTTCTTGCAACACATTTCAAGAAAAGTTGGGACGGTAAAGCATTTACCACTTTGTAACGTTGCCATTCCTTTTCACAACACTTAAAAGACGTTTAGGGACTGAAGACACCAAGTGATAAAGTGTTTCAGGTGTAATTTTGTCCCATTCTTCCTGAAAACAAGTCTTACGGTGGGCAACAGTATGGGGTCTTCGTTGTCGCATTTTGCGCTTCAGAATGTGCCACACATTATCTATTGGAGACAGGTCGGGACTGAAGGCAGTCTTCCTCCACAGCCAGGACTTTGTAATGTGTGCGGAATGTGGTTTTGCATTGTCTTGTTGAAATATGCATGGGCTTCCTGGAAAAGATGTTTTCTTGAAGGCAGCATAGTTTGGATGATCCTTTTCTTCTTTGGTACGGAGCACACGGCGTCCATTTCTCTCAAAAAATACCTGAAATACTGATTCATCTGACCACAGTACATATTTTCACTGTGTGATGGTCCATCCCAGATGCCTCTGAGCCCAGAGAAGTCAACAGTGCTTCTGGACACTGTGCTTCCTTTTGGCACAGTACAGTTTTAACTGACATTTGTGGATGTAACTACGTGCTTTGGTACTTGACAAAGGTTTGCCAAAGTAGTCCTGAGCCCATGTGGTGATATCACTTGTAGATGAATGACGATTTTTGATGCAGTGCTGCCTGAGGGATTGGAGATCATGGTTGTTCAGCTTAGGCTTGCGCCCTTGTCCTTTTACGCACTGAAATTCCTCCAGATTTCTTGACTCTTTTAATTATGTTATGCACTGTTGAAGGTGAAATATCCAAATCTCTTCCTATCTTTCTTTGAGGAACGTTGTTTTTAAACATTTAAATAATTTTCTCACATTTATTGGCAAACGGGATCCTCGGCCCATCTTTGCTCCTAAAGGACTAGACCTTTCTTGGATGCTGCTTTTGTACCAAATCATATTTACAATCACCTTTTGACATCACCTGTTTCAAATCACATCATTATTTAACCAATTTACCTCATTACTAGCCCTAAATTTGCTCCAACACAATTAAATGTGTTGCAAGAACCAAAATTTGAATACGTGTTTATTTCGGAAAGAGCAATAAAATTCATGAACACATTAAATAATGTGCTCTTGTATTGTTTTCAATGTAACACAAGTCAAAGTAAATTTAGAAATCACTACTTTCTTTTTTTTATTCACGTTTTCCATACTGTCCCAACTTTTTCTAATTTAGGGTTGTATAATAATAACAACAACAACAACAACAACAACAACAACAACAACAACAACAACAATAATAATAATTAATAATAATTAATAACAATAATTATTAATTGTTGCCTATTGTTCCAGTGCTCTTCAAAACTCAATAACGCTAATGATAGTCAAAAACACAGGACATAAAAGGGGAGTCATGGCGACAGAAACCGATACTTACAAAAAGCGCCCAGTGATGAGTGATACATTGATACGGCAGAAACCAATACTTACAAAAAGCGCCCAGTGATGAGTGATACATTGATGCGACAGAAACCGATACTTACAAAAAGCG
>JAODKN010000021.1:23014533-23035091 GCA_026774425.1 Petrocephalus zakoni
TGCGGAGCTCTGTAACAGTTATGTAATATGTTACATAGATATTTATACCAAAGACCAGTACAACAATATTAGTGCATCCAGGATACACAAAGACCCTGCTAAGAGATCGCTGGTCATTGGTTGTTCCCGAATCAGGCGAGTTGTTTATTGATACTGTATTTGAGAGGGATACTAATAACCGGTTGTAGATGGGTATCTTATTCTACCTCTGAGGATCAACAAAAGAGAGAGAGAAACTTTTCACCTCATGGGGTGGGGGATCTTCATGCAGCATTGACTTGCTGACCAAAGAGGGTGAGACTGGATGTAGGTCCTGATTAGTGGCTTGATGGAGATGGGTGCTATTTGGACTTGAACTTGTTGGCAGTGCCTATAGGGAGCCAATGAACTGAGACAAGAAAGGGTGCAACATACGAACAAGAGAGATGTGCTGCTGAATTTTTAATCATCTGAAGAGGTTTGACAGCACAAGCTGGTAGTCCTGTCAGTAAGGAGGTGCAGTAGGCTTGTTGCGAGATGAGATGTGCCTGGAATAGGAGCAGAGCTGCATATTCTGACAAATAAGGCCAAATCTTCCTGATTTTATACAGAAAAAAATCTACAGGAATTGAAGAGAACTGCAATGTGGTCAGCAAGGGATAGCTCGTCATCTGTTATTACCCCTAGGGTCCTGGGTCCTGGCAGACCTTGATGGAGACTATGTTGATGATTCAGGCTGTACAGAGATGTTATGGTGAATGGCAAGGCTGGCAGGGAAAATAAGAAGTTCAGTCTAAGAGTGATTCAGATGAGGGTGATGGTCCCTGACCCAGGCTGTGGGATTGGCAAGCAGAGATCTGAGCAGTCCGGTGTCCTTAGGACAGAATGTCAGGCACAACTGAATGGTTTGTTAGAACCTGGCCGTAGGTACTTAGGTACAATATTCTGGATTGGATGGAGATTGTGTATACTATTTTGTTGTTTAAATAAAGCTTATTGAACAATTTAATTAAGAGCATTATTTTTTTAACAATATCCACTTATTCTTATTCATAAAAGCTGCTGATACTGACCATCAACTACTCAAAACAAGGTTTTCATTCTTGGCCATTCCCACACATGGTCCCTACACAAATACTGTTAACTGCTGTAATGCTTTATTAATTCTTATACTGACCATTATAATGCTTATGAATGTGTCTATAATACGTTATGACGATATCTCTAATTCGTTTCATTGTATCCTGTACCAACTATATATGGTTGAAATGACAATAAAAAGCCACATGACACTTTGACAAAACTGGGACATTATCTAGCCGTAGTTTTTTAATCTTTTTATAATGTTAACATTTTCAAACAGTTTTTTTTTCCTTAAAATGAACAAAGTTTTAACATGCTGAATGTGAAAAGAGCAGCTTCCGGCTCGCCGGAGGTCCGGTACTTCAGAAGAGGAAATTTGTTTTAAAACAATGTAAAAAGAGGTATTCAGTAAAAGTTTGCAGTTCTTGCCAGGTAACTACAAAGACCCGATACATGTAATAGTGTTTCCTGAAAGTCCCATGTGCATAAGCATTAAATTAGTGTAGAAACTGTGGACAGTCAGGCACTCACATTTTGGAAATGAAAGAAAATTATGCTAAGAATAACTGCTTATTTATGAGTGCAAAGTCGCACACCGTAAACATGGAATTTGGAAACGTAAATTTGGAATGTTGAGTGACATTAGTGTGCATTAATATAAAACTATTAGGCTTTCGGCACTACTTGTGCGGTTACATGATTGTAATCAACACCCTCATGACATCTATGGACCACTAAAAAATAGTATTTACCAAAGCTGTCATTTAATGCATTACAATGGTCTATATAAGAATTAATAAAGTATTACAGCATCTTCTGTTGACAGTCAAAAGGCATTATATTGTTGATTTACTGTATAATACTTAATAAGCTCCAATGTAGCTCTTATCTATAATACATCATCGATACCTTCACAATGCTTGAAGGTCGGTACAAGAATTAAGGATACTCTGCACTGCACTATAAAGGTGTCTATAGTGCATTATAGATGAGGGCTTCACATGGCATTCATAATGCATAATAAACATGGCTATAATGCGTTATGCCTTTTGATAAATATTTATTGCCATATTTATAATGCTTTATAATGTGTTATGAATGTGTTCATACATGTAGATTCTTATAGACATGTCATTCATAGAAAGTGTTACCAGAATCTCCTTAGAAGGATTATAGTGCTTCATGAGAAATAGGTCTGTCATGGTTTGTTCCTGAATCAGGTTTTAATTGGCACTTCTGTTTTGTTTCTCATTTTAATGGGGAAAAATCCTCTGGGATGTAGAACCTAATACCAATGAAGATGGAGAGGAATATGTTCCTACAATCAATACTTATTGTGTGTGTTCTCATTAGTTTTTACAGTTCATACTTTTAAATGTGATTGTAGTTTAGTATCAACTTTTTATTGTCTGTTATAGTTTGTGAGTATAGTCTTTTTTGTCTAGGAATCTATAGGTTTTTTGTTTTCCTGAATTGGTGTAATTGGACATAGGGCCATAAAAAAAGATGATTTGCTAAACATGGATCGAGCCTTTCAACAGTTTGTGTGAGGGCAGTACAGGGAATTTCCGAGGGCAGTAAAGAGTACTGGGAGTAATGTTTTCTGTGCAAATCTTTGACATTCACAATCTCAGTGATTCATGATTGATACCGGGGAGTAAGAGACTATATTCCATTTCAACACAGAGAGCAGAGGGACTTACATTAGGCTTTTTTGTTGTGCACTCAACCAGAGGCATCATTTCAGAGTAGCAATAGCAAAACGAAACGCTCCCCATGAACAAGTCACGTTTTGTACCATGATAATGAGCAAAAGGGGCCGGGTGTTTCCATCAGTGCATTTCTGCAGAGCCAATGGCATAACTGATGCCTCCTGTAAATGTGCATAGAGGGTTTTTTGTCCAGCAGAAGAGACTGAATTGGTGAAATGATATTGATTCATCTGTCTCAGACAGAACCTTCACTTTGCCCACCTTTGATTATTTGTATGGGATTTCAAACAGAATTTATTATTATGGATAGAAGGTAAGATAGTTGTCTCTATTTATTGCACACTCACTTCCCTGGATAAACAGAATAGTGGCAATTAGTCAGGCAGTCTTCTCGTCAATGTAGGGGTACAACCTAAGAGAGAGAAACCTATATATAAGTATAAAACTGAGCAGATATCACCAGCCAAAAACTGTAGTAATACAAAGAATCCAGCATTTTACTGATATTAATATGTTTTTTTATTCATATTATAAAAAGTAATTTAATATTTAGACTTTAATTTTAATATGAGTCATTCCTCGCTCAGGCTACATATACAGTAAAATCATGGCCATTCACAACACAAACCATGAACAATGGTCTGTGACCTTAAATAACTAGAGAGATTTTGCTACACAACCACAAAGCATCACTGACTCACAAAAAATAATAAAAAAGGATTATTAAGTTTTTGCATTAAAAGTATCTGAACTGAACTGATTTTTTAATCCATCTATACTTGGCTGAGTTAATTGAATATGTACAGAAATCGTGATGAGTTTAATGTGTTGATGCACACAATCTGTTGAAGAACATCACTGTCTGTCACAGCTAGCCAGGTGGTTCTTGTTGTTAGTGGTGGACTGTAGAAGCTCGCTTCCCAATAACACAAATTAGAACATAAACATGGACACATGTATGGAAAAAACTCATACTTTTGTGTTGGTTGGATCACAGTGCTTTTCCTTGGAGTTTTCCTGTGGACTCGCTGGAGGATCTACAAAGGACTGAAGGATGGCGTATACCAGGTATCTGCTCACCATGATGGCTGGGAGGACATCCGTGAAAATGTGCTCAACTACGACGAGGAGGGTGGTGGGGAGGAGGACCAGGTCAGAACATGGAGCAAGAGCATGGTGACATGCAATACACTGACACAAAATTCACTGTGCAATTCTACGCAACAGAGTATTCTGTACAGTGTATCCTATTACTGAAACACTGATCTGTTTTCTATGCCTGCAGTGACATATGTCATTACATGTTTTGTTGGCTACACTGCAATATCTCAAAGGAACTGAATCATAGCTCGCTAACTACCGATTAACACTCATAATAATGAAAATTTAAAAAAAATTATATATATAAATATATATATATAGTGATTCCATATAAATTGCTAATTGGGTATTATTCTGTTTCTGTGTTTCTTTTTTTTGTTCTTTTGTCCTATTTTTAATACATTTTTGAAAGAAATAATTTGTATTCTGCATTACATATGAAAGTTTATCTATATTATTTATATACTTCTGAGCTTCTTCCGGTTATCATTCCTCCTCCATTTGTGTATGTCCATGTAACTTCTGAATCTCTTCACCACTACAGTGACTTAGATGATTTACAGCAATATATTTAAATCTTAAAGTTAGAGGGGATTGAAATGACTGTTTCTTTCTCTCTTATCAGAATGCCTATGACATGGTCGAACTACAGAAATCTCTGCAGCCTAGCCCTGCCCAGTCTGTCCAGTACAGCCAATCGCGAGCGGCACATCTTCACCCTGCTACGGAACAGGACACAACCCTCACGGCAGGCTGTGCCACCGCTTTACGCCTGGATGTCCCACCCATCCGGACTCAGGAGCAGGTCCAAAGTCGACCTTTGTTCCTAGCCCGCAAAAGCCTCTCTTTCTCCAGTCAGGACTTAGCGCGGTACCTGTGTGATGTCATCAGGGACGCAGACCAACATCTGGACATGGCACCCTTTGACTCACTGAGAGTGTTCTCCACAGAGGGTGGGGGCTCCCCAACTGGCTCCCTCAGCTCCTTCAGCTCAGCTGGCCTGGAGGAGGACAGGGGCCAGCAAAGCCTGAAAGAGTGGGGGCCCCGTTTCGAGAAGCTCAGAGCACTGTATGAAAGGTCTGAGTCCAGTGATCTTTAAAAGTGCCCTCTATCTTCTGCAGCAAGACACAACAATACACTAAGGATGCTGCAGGAAGGACGCAGATGTTGCAGAAGGTAAAGGAGAAAGAGTGAAGATCTGCCGCACCTGAAGGAAAATGGAAGGATTCTCAAAGCTTTTTATTTTTCAGACATATATATAAGGTGATCCTTTGAAATTGAAAAAAGGCCTTATTTATACTGCATTCAGAATGAGGACAATGAACATGAACTGTAAGAAGCTGAGTACAGGGCTCGGTTGTGACGGATGCATCAGCATGTTTTGGCTGGGATATGTTTTATTTGTAAATCCAGGGAGGTTTTGGCCCCTTAACTCTGCTTAGGGACTTGCAGGTGCACACCTATATAATGGCTTGTGCATTTCTCCTGTCATCTGGCGGAGACTGGAGGGTGATGTGCAGTTTTTTCAAAGATGACCATTTTAAAAATGATTTCCTAAATATCGAACATTCACTGTGGAGTTTGTAAAAGAAGAGGAAGTGAATCTTGATGAGAAGATGTGCAATACAGTACAATGTCATGTCAATCCAGTGCTTGGCAGCGTAAGGACCAGTGAATGAAATTTATTTTTTTAATAACTGGACATCATTGGTAACCAGAGGAATGGACTACACTAACACATGGAGACACACATGAAGCTGGTTCAGATTTAATAAAAAGACAAAGGGGTTCATTCCTTAAAAACTTGGATTTCATAGACTTATTTTTTATATTACCTGTGAATGGGGCTGCTGAATTTTGATATACAGAATAGTTTTTACTTTTGTTTTTAAAACCAACACAGAAATAATTTTCGAAGGAAACCAATATTCCCATTTTGGACACCATTGCATAGTCTGTGTGTAACGTGCTTGTGGATGCATTTATATATCAGACATTTGCACAGTAAGGCATTGTTGCAAAAAATTGTTTATTGCCCAGAGACATTGAACTGAACTTCATTTCTTGTAGGGCTCGATGAACCATTATTGTTTGGTGAATAGCAAAGTGCTGAGAAATTGTATTTCATATGCAGGATAGTATTTTGATCATCATTCTTATATTTTGCAAAATGTCGGGCTATGTTGAGAAAGGCTGTGCTGAAAGGCAGCGGGCCTCTCTAATCCTAATGAGAGCTGGTGGATAGCAGTCATGCCCTTTTTAAACAAGGCCAGTCATTTCTGCTGGTCTCAAGTCACAGATGCCTTTCAAAAACAAGCAACAGAAGTTTAAAATGCGATTTACCAGAATTCGCCTGTAAAACTAACAGACTGGCTGCATTTCTATTCTTTGCTTCTGAACTTGAGACCCTGTAGGAGGGCTTTATATATTTATATAATATAACATTTACGGAGCATAAAAAGAAACTTATCAAACCTTTTGCAGAGAATATCAAGCTAAAATTATCTAAATATAATTTTTGTTGTTGTCTTTACAACAAAGACAACAAGGAGTGATAATACAGGCATCATTACTGTCTTCGGTACCTGTTGTAACCTCTGTGTACAGTTTTATAAGCAGTGCATCCCAATCTCATCCTCTGTGTAAGCTTACCTAAGACAGCCTGGACTATCCTGGGGGACTCTTCCTGTAGTGCCTGTACCAACATTTGTGTATTAGTGGGACCTTGGAGGCTATTGTCAATATTGTCATGGCTAATATGGGGACAACGTGTCCATATTGTCTGAAGGTGTTGGGCTGTACCAGACTCAGAATTTTTTCAGTCAAATCAGAATTGTTTGTTGAACGTTACATTTATGTAGCACCATTCAAGACACCCAAAGTACTTTTATAGAAGCAAAGGGGAGCCACTTGAACCACCACCCTTGTGTAGCACCCAACTGTATGATGCAATGGCAGCCATTCTGTGTCAGTATGCTTGTGACACAGTAACTAAGGTGGTGAAGTGGCAGGAGAGAATTTACCATTAGCTAGAGGAAATCATTAGGAAAGCCAGATCTGAATAATAGCACCGTTTTTATAGGACAGCGTCCTCGTCACTACACTGGGGCATTAGGATCTACAGTACACAGGATGCGTTAGCCTGTTGGCCACACCAACACCTCTTCCAGCAGCAACCCGGCCTTCATAGACGATCTCCCATCTAAGTACTGGCCCGGCCCAAACCTGCTTAGCTTCAGATGGATTACCTAGTCTGAACTGCCGCTCAGTACAAGTAGTCAGCTATTAGTGTTTTTTCCTCAGACTTTCTGATAGAAAACAGATTGGCATGAATTTCAGTGATGATATGACCATGCTCCGCAACTCCAGCACTACATCACACGCTTCAGCTCTGCTCTCTCTTTGTTTATCTTATGGATTTGTTGAAATAATGAGACTGGCAGTACACATGGATTAGTGTTTAAGTAAGGCTCATATAGCCTACTTTTCTGTTAAAATGCGCAGTGTATGTGCCCTCCCCAAGTACACAGTTTGGTCGAACAATGGCACAAGGCAATGCCCAGCAACCAGTTAATTTGAAATTTATATTTATTATTTTGATGTTAAATTACTGTTATTTTTGGTCTCTGTATCATTTTATACATGCCATGTACAACACAGTATACACATCTTTAGGAGTCAAAGGCATACCTTGATTTAAATAAAACTGCAGTGATATCCTTCCTGATTCTATGGCTGTGAATATCCTACTGGCCTGGTGTTGAATTCACAGAAGGGAATAACAGGTAGATAACAAACAGATTTCTATTCGCGCAAATGCTTGAACATTATGTCCTAAATTAAGGATTAATTTATTTAGGCTGTATGGTTTTCGCAGACACGTTTCAGCACAGGGAGATGCTAAAGATGGCTTATTGCCAAGATAAGTCCATCATCTGACATGCTTCCAATAAATCGATAAGAATGTATATGCTTGACTGCACAATTTTTTGTTATTATTTAAGTCTTAAGCCTCTATTTAATTTGCACCCGAAGATCCATCTGCCACCCTGTAGGTGGACTAGTAATTGCACGCAATTCAGAGCGGCTATAGGCCTCTCTGCACTATTGCACATAGTGTTTCTGTAAGTTATTTAAGTTATTTCACTGATCTGACCCACTTACACCCAAGATATTGTTTGGTAAGCTGACCCGAACCCACCCGATTGGCAGGTCAGGGCCTATCGGGTTACTGGTACTGTAGACCTGCACAACACTACCGCCCAGAGTGCAACCCTAAGAAGCCGCTGCTGCTGGGTCAAGCACATCATGTCAAACTTCTTGTGTTTTTCTTAAAGGATTCTCACCAAGGCACAATATTAGCAAGAAAATGCACAAGACTGTACTCACTTTAATTGCATACAGGTCTCCACAATCTCAACAATGACTAGGTGACTGAATCTTAGGCACTTACCTTAAATTATTATAGAGAAATAAACCACAACACATAAAACTACCCCAATGAAAAACTTGATAAGTTTCTTTTGATGCTCAGTATATACGTATATACACAGGTATCTGTCTTTATTTGCGTCTATATATATATATATATTGTGTGTGTGTGTGTGTGTGTGTGTGCGCGCATGTGTTGTTTTTCTTATTTATTCACTGGATTTCTTGTCATGTAATTGGTGTGTGTCATGAATTACATTTAAATTTGAATGGAGAATGGTTTTTATGTCTACGTAAGACATTTGTAGACACTACAGCAAACATTTTAAGCACTGTAAAAACAAGTATGAAAAGGTCAGTGGAAGTAAGTAGCAAGTGACAGACTTTAAACACTTGCTTATTACATAATTAAATATTTCACCTGTTCATTTATATTTGCGTCTTCTTTTTTCACAAACTGGACTGTAGTATCGATTAACATTTGACTGGAAACAAAAGAATAACGAGCAAAACACTGGGTAAAAATAATTTAGAAAGGTACTTCTGAATCTTTAAGCTGACTTAACAGTTATTTTATATATATTAAACATGGTATGCTTTTCAGCACCTCTTTCACCATATAGTAGATGGACTATTATAGTAAGAGCAAGAAACATCTCCACTATCTCCATATCCACAGTTAAAATCTGTGTCCTTCTATATATGTGGATATGGCCATAGTAAATGCTGTGATGTGAAAACCAATCCAAATTGAAAAATTCATTAACATTACTGATTTGCAGTGATAAGTATAGAAATGTTTGAAGCTTTGATCTCACTAGAAAACATTCCTGGAGGTTTCATGTTCTCCTCTTGACCATAGGGATTATCTCTATACACTATGGTTTAGACTGTTTTGGGTCTCTGATTCACTTATGTTTAGTGTGTGCCTTAGTGTTGCCTGTGAAGTTCTGGCCTCCTATCTAGAACATATCCCATGCCTGCTCTGATTATCCAGCATTAGATCAGCAGTTAGGGAAGATGCCAGATGTCTTTTTATCGTAAGGGAAATGTTAAATTATAGAATTTGGGATTTACTTTCTGATTGAATTTCCACTCAATCTACACAGGTTTGTGTGAAGACTGACAAGTGTGAGAAGTAATGTGGCTGAGCAAAGGAAATCTAAAGACGATAATACTATAATAAGCAGGAGAAGAAGGAAATCTAATGTCAGGTTTAAAGCTTAGCTGGCTAGACATATTTAACTTTGTCTGAGATATGTACTTTATCAAACTAGGGTACACAAGGCTGGAGTGGGTGTACGGGGGTTCACGTCTCACTGCCTCCAGTCTCTTCGGTGCCTCCTTCAGTTTATTTTCCCAGAAAAATAACAGGAATTAAGTGAAAGCGTCAGCGATTGCCAAATGAATTTGTGATTATATAATTTTTCGGTCCACAGGTTCAGACACACTTTCTCCCAAAGCGCACTAATGACAGAATGACATTGCAGGAATGATGTCCCTACCTAATGTCTAACTAGTTTGATTACTGCTGCTAAATTATCCAAACGTGCATTGTTTTATATCCTGATTAGATATCTGGGCTCAGATGCTGCCCCTAGGAAGATATTTCCGTATCTCAATGGTCATATTGAATCTCTATTGCTTTGTCGAAGTTTAATTTCCTATTGGATGCATTGTACCCTCCTACTTGCTGGCAAAGCTGATGCAAGCAAGGAACAAAATAAATGGCAAGTGTGCTAAGAACACGAGGCAAGAAAATCTCTCAACTCGCTCCTCGGCTACTGGTATTTCTGCTTTATTGTCAGGGTACTTACTTCAATTTGGCTTTGTGGCAAAGCCACTCACAGTGGTGTGGAACGCTGGGAAAAATGTGACAGGTTTCGTACTTCCTCTTACATTGTATTTTTTACATTCATTAAGCTAAGTACATTTATTTTATTTAATTTAACTGAGAAACCATTAATTACTTCCGCATTGTGAGTCAGTCAGTGCGCAGTGTGATTCATGCTGAATGGACACTTACTAAACTCTACACTATTCTACCATACTAATATTGTTTTGGGAAATGCAGATACAACAACGCATGTGCATCAAACATAAAAAATACAGCAATACATTCATATATTACATTCACGCAAAATGAATGTGAAGAGCTGGGTCTTAAAGGACAGTCTCTCTCAAACGCTTCATGAAAATGAGGAGAAAAAGCTGGGACCCAGTGTGTAGATTTCGGTAGGGATGTGTGGGAGTACTGTGTGTGTTTGGGGGGTGGGCTTTGATCCCTACCAATGTTGAAACCAAACCTACACCCTAGGTTCCAGACCAGGATCATTGCTTATTGCACCATGTATTATCTGAAATACACATACGCACGCACATGCACACACACGCACGCACGCACGCACACACACACACACACACACACACACACACGCATACCATGTATTCCTATCTTCATGGGAGCACTCCATTCATTCCTATGGGCATAACCCTGATCCCAACTATGACACCCTTAACCCCTACCCAGCCCTAACCTTAACCATACTGTACAGTAAGTAACCAAACAAATATGCAGACACGGATTTTTATAAAATTTGAGGTTATCCTTATGGGTACCAAAAAAATGTCCCCACAAGGTAGAAAATATTTCATTTTTATCAGACTGTGGGAACATTAGGTCCCCACAACGTAATATGAATATGTCCACACACACACACATATGCAGACTTGCGTAACAATCTAATTAAGGGACCTTCCATTCATTTCTATGGGAATAACTCTAATCCCATCACGACACCCTTAACCCCAACCCACCCCTAACCTTAACCATAAGTAACCAACCCAAATTCAAGACTTTTAGCATTTTCAGTTTTTTGATTGCATTCACAGATTTTTATAAAACTGAGGTTATCCAAATGTGGACCTGATAAGCTGTCCCCAAAAGCAGGGAAATTTCAGGTTTCACCATTTGGTCCTTAAATGTGATCTATGCAAACCCACAAACACACACACATTTAATCATGCTCCTAATGACTTTAACCTTCTTAATTATTGCCCTAATTGGGGTATTTGGTATATCTAGATTTTTTTACACCTGCTAGATAATTTATGAAGTTCTCTAAGAATTAAAATATTTGGATTTTATTTTCATGTCTTTGTTTCTCATAATGAAAAAAATGATTAATCTACTTACTTATGGATTAAACTACTTGTAAGAATATTCTGACCCATTACAATGCAAGATAAAAGATTTTTCATATTTTCTTCTTTTTTATATCACATAGCTCATTAATTGTGCACTTTTGCTCATTATGCTGTCAGTAACTGCATAACTCGTTAAATGAAAATGATTTTAACCTTTTAAGTTCCATCCAGGGTAAAAAAAAGAAAAAAGTACAGTGCCCCCCCCCTCCCGGCGGTGGCATTCACAGTTTTGGTTATTAAGGAGTTGACCATGGGCAATTAAATTTAAATATTATTTTGAGATTGCCAAAAGATCGCAGAAACTCACAGAGTATCCATAAGCGAAAAACAATACTGAGAATTATTCGTATCACATGGCATCATATAATATATAAATGTTGTATTATTGAATATTTGTTTGTGAAAGCGCATCTATGTATTTAATATTAAAGGCAATCTTAAAAAGAAAAAAAAAACTGTGGGATCTTGGCTTGGATACGCCACGTATCTTTGTCAGCTTCAGTCACGTTTGCTGTCTGTGTCATGTCGTGCGTGCCGGGAGCAGAGCGGGGAAGCAGGATTCGGACTCCAAGAGGTAATACAAACAAGGATTTAATAGGAACACGCAGGGAACAGCACGCTGAGACGAATAGCGTCAATGACCAGACTGGGGAAACGAACTCTAACGCGGACTAAAATACACAGCACTAATGACACAAACGAGAAACAACTGGGGAAGGCAGGAATTCACAGGAGGATACCGAGGGGGCGTGGCACACAGGGGGATCGGACGGGCATGGCGTGATAGTCTGACCCTGGAATTCCTCGCAGTTACTTTAAAATTATTCAGCACCATTAAATTTGCACTTTTAATAATGGGCTTAAGTGTTATTTGTGACTTTTCACTTTTGGTCGGATTTTCTGCCTTTAACCCGTGGGAATGTGAAGGGGTGACTGTATTGGAAATGCTATCTATAAAGGAACGTCATCAATGTCAACAACCCTAGGAGGTCCTTCTTCATAATTAGAAATGGTGTATGAGGGACGAAAGTGTATGGTTGTTCAGCTGATGTGACCTTTCTTCCCACAGCAAGGAATGTACTGAAGGAGCCAACAAATGGCTTAATCACTTATTCTCCAAACTAAACACAAAGCCAATACATTGGGCCTCCTATAAGTGTGTTACTGTCTTTTGCAGTTAATTCAGGATGCTACTCTCCAAAACAAAAACAAAACAAACAGCGTTAACCATTTACTGACAACTGTACTGTCACTTTATACAACACCTGTCCAATTCAGGTTGTTTGCCAATGTTTACTAATGGACCCAAAATGACTAATGCCCTCTTAAAATAAACAGCCTATGGCTTAAAAAGTTTGTTAGAATGTTAGAGGCACTTAAAATTCTTTGTCTTTATTTGTCCATTTAAATAAAGAAAAAACATAAATACAATACAAATACAACAACAACCAGTACTCCGTATTTTCATAGTGTCACGAAAATCCTTTGCATTTAAATAGTTTATACACTTATTTTAGATGCCCATTGGCACACTACAGGGTTGATGAACTGAGAATTTAATTAAGAACAGGATGATCGATTGTTTTTTTTTGTGTGCAACGCAAATATTTTGATTGGCAATAATGGCACTAAGTGAACTGGGCAAATGGCTATTTTTAAATGGAAAAACTCACCTTTGGACATCTGGAGATGACCGTCACAGACCTCTGGCAAAGTACCTCAAACTACCACAGATTCACATGAAATTTATGGTAAAAAAAAATAAAAGTTCAACCTTTATCATTTACATACTGTTTTTATTTATTAATTTATTTTTTTGGGGGAGGGGGTCGTCCCCAGCATCAGCATCTTTCACAGCTGTTCATTGGCCAAAAGACTCTCATCAGTCACCAGACCCCCTGTTTAGCACCATGTCACAACAGTCCTGGTCCTCATTGCCCTCTACCAGAGGTGACATCTCTGCAATGTTGGCGAGCCTGGAGCCGGGGAGCAGGAGGGGCTGCTGGAAGCCATGTGATAGTGGAAGGAGCTCTCACGCATCGCTGTTCCTGGCTGCTACGGCCCCTGCTCTCCTTACCCTTCAGCCGCCTCTTCACTTGACATCTCCTTCCTGAAGAGGTCCCTGGTGAAGAGTTGAATGTTGAAGGGGCCGTCTCTCCTGATCTCTTCACGGAAACAAGGAGGAGAAGATGGGACCAGGTCTGGAACGTTGCATCTTGCGCCATCTATCATCTGAAATGAACACACACACATTATACTATAGTCAATATTCTTGCCAACGTACTGTGATAAATCAACCATATTTCTCAGCGGATATTTGGGTTCTGAGCAGAATAAACAGGACACAATTTGTCAGACATTCTCCATTCAAAAATTACCCATTTACTGAAAGGGCTCAGATCAAATACCATACTTTATTAAAATGGGAGCTTCCAAGGATTTGAAAGTGAAATTCTGGATCACAGTTTTCTCCAGTTTTACAAACACCTGCGATATATGTGACTAAATCATAACTGTGACCAAAGTACTTATAAAAGTACTTATAAAAATGTCACGAGGATCCGCAAATAGCAGTCACAGATTAAGGCACAAATGAAGGCTTTGGAATCCAATGAAAATAAAGCCTCACTTCTAGTTAGTTTGCCCCTTCTGATTAGTGTGAGCCAGAGATTCGATTTTGCCCATAACCCATGAAAGCTTTCCAAGCAAACGGCACGTATCATTCCCGGTTTACTGCGTAATGAAGACGAATCACATGGATGCTGGTTTTTACAACACATTTCCCTAAATATCATTTATAGACTGAAATCCTCCACCAGCAAATCTGCATAAAAAGCAGTTCATTCATTTCCTACATGAATGTTAGAAATTACAACAAGTTACAACTTGATGCAAGTGAATACATTTCATGTAGGCCAGGGTCTCAGTGGTGAAGAGCTCATCCCTGTTGAAAGGAAAGAATGTTAAAAGCACCAATAAAAAAGAACACTTTATTACTCCGGTGACCTTGCCTAGTATAGGCAGCTGGAAGACGGGTAGTTGGATGGTTTCTTCTGCTACTCCATCGCAGCGGGATAGCAGCAGGGTCGAGACAGTAAAAAGTGCCCACCCAGCGGCGACGAAGAGACCTGCCAACCAGATTACACCAGATTGGTTTGGGCGCATGCCAACCTGCAAGGTAACAATATGAGCTAAACCGTGTGCTAAATGTGAAGGTGAGAGGTCCTGGTGTGGAGGACACCCATGGGGCCACACTCAGGTCATGTGGGTGACGGCCCCTGACAGCTGCTGTTCTCCAGGACCGGAAAAATCCACGATGGCCAGAGGCAAGAGGCTGGCGTGTGTGTGTCTGATACACCTGTGGGATTAATGCACAGGACCATTAACTGGGGCTGGCTTGGCTGTCTGGATGAGAGACTCTTTGGGTCCTGGGCTCTCTTTGATCTGACTTTAGTGCTGCATGAATGTGCAGCAATCGCATTATAATGCATAACTGGGAGGAACAGATGTTTGATAAATGTATGCGGTCATGTATCACATTGGGGGGGGGGGCAGGCAATGTTGGAAGCCAAAGTACCTAAAGGCTAACACGCTGAATCTTAGCTGTTCAAAAACATCACACAAAGCTCCTACTGTGGTAAAAGTTGGCTACAAATAGCATACATTTCACTTTTGTTTTGATGTAAATCTTAAGCTGCAGCCCTATTTTAATATCGGAACACAGTCAGGAATACATAAGGCAGATAAAACTCCCGAGATCAGAAGACGAGACGACACAAAGGATCCATCCAACCCTACGGGCAGGCGGCAGCAGAAATGTCTGTAGATCAGAAAATATGAAACATTTACATAAAAATATTTATGGGACGATGACCAGTGCTATATTCAGCAGTTTGCGTTTGATATACCGCAATATATTCAATCAGAGATTTCGCTTCATATCACCAAAAGTTATTTTATAGAGCTAACCTCAAGATTGTTAAGGACAAAGGGTGACTGCCTTTACACTACTGAAACAGTGGATGCATAACTATATTTATAGATTCATTTTCAAGGTCGGTGCTAGAGCTGGCTGCTTGAAACATCCTGCGATGCATACAGCCACTCTATCTTCCCTTGTCTCATATTTTCTACTATTTTAATGCCCCCCCCCCTTCCCGTTTGGGACGTTATACTGGATGGACATATCAGTTGGGTTCTCCCCCTCAGCACCAGTCAGAATAAGTACCATTTATTTTCACAAATCAACTAAATCTAGTTTTGGGAAAGGGAGTGGAAAAAAACAGCTAAAATAACTATTGACCTGAAGCTCAGCATAGCCACCCTTATGCCTTCTTTATTAAATAGTGACGTGATTAATGGTCATCGTTGACACGCCACAGTGCACAACAACAAAATATGCTCTCTGCATTTAACATAGCAGTGGGCAGCTAACCCAGTGAGCAGTGCTTGGGGGCGGCACCTTGCTCAGCCGGTCAGGGAATCAAACCAGCTATAATCCAATCACAAGTGCACTTCCCTAGCTATTAGGCCAGCCCTGCCACCAGACCAGCTGAATAAATGTAAGTGTGGATTACTATAACAATTGTATTTTTTTTGGATTTAAATCCCCTGGACGTGTGGTTATTCCTGTAAACAAAGTATACCATTAAAAGGTTTTACCACAACACACTTTCCAGGAAAGGATTGCAGATAAGAGCCACTTATTATGTGAGCTAAGATGAAAATAAGACGTCATCACTGACATACTTTCTGTGCACTGAAAAAGGGCACTGGATTATACCAGGAGTTATACCAACCTTCTGTGAATTACTCACTGTAATTTTGTATCCTTTCATTAGACAGAGCTTTGTTGAATGTTCTGGGTCGCAATTGGTTGGTTCGTATTCCCAGAAACTTTTGAAAAAGTTCAAAAGCAAAATAATCATTACTTCAGCTGCTGGAGGAAGGCAGAACAACTTGTGCCTTCAGATACCATAATAATATATATTTTTTAATGTAATGTTTGATTTTTTTGTACTTTCATTGCTAGACTTGTTTTTTACTTGGAATTGTGGGCAATACGTAGTGTAATGACTAAATACATAGACTTGAAATGGTGCAGCAAGTCTCAATGGATGTAACTGAATTCACTACAAGAGAATCCATCAGCCGCAGGCAGTCACAGCAAGACATTGATTTGTTTCCTGGGCTGGGGATTCTGGTCTTCACTAATACTCCTACGCCAGTCACTGCTACACCTGAGAAGGAAAAGCAATGGATTTCCTGCAAGGCTCCAGTAAAACACCCAGCTATAGAAATCAATAAAAGTTGCTGATTTGGATAAAAGCTCCAGCCAGCTGATCATTTTACCTTTTTTTAACTTCTTTAAATACTGATACAATTTAGGTTAGTATGTGTCTTTGGAGGAGCGCCTTTGTCCCTTTTGCGTCCATTTCAGCATGTCCTCTGATCAGTACATTATCTTTTGGCAAGACTATCGCACCTTTGGGGCTTTTTTGGAGGGGGAGGGGGTTGACCACATAACTTCTGAAACAGTAATGTCTGCTAATCTCACTGCTCAAACCCAGCATTTACCCACTACCATCAGTCACTTTCATTTTGTTCTCAGTGTGAAGAAACGCAAAATTACACGGGGGCCTATGGAGGCCTCGGCCACTGACCCTAGCTGAAAGCAGATTGGCTCCCAGAGTGCCCCTTGTCATTCACTGACTCAAAACATATCATTAACTAAGGATCAGGCTGGCCCCTCTGTATAAATTCTGACAACTTTTATGCCCCCATCTCAAGAAATCCCAGAATTACCCCTGCTAAAGCACCCCTAAAGGCTGGCATGCTGCATCTCATTTTGTTTTTTGGCTTACTGAGCCAATCGCTGGAACCGTAACAGGGAGCCGGATAACAGAAGTGACACGTGACCTCCAAGCCCGGGTCCTGCCTGGGGTCATTAACTTCATATGGTGGCTGAACACAGATAATTATCTAATATTCAAGTGAAGTCTTCCACACTAAACTGATTTACATTTAGGATTCATCTCATTTTATGCAAGTATCACTGTGTTTTGTGTCGTATTCCTGCAACACTATAAAAATTATTATGGCTATAAATATTCTCAAGTCTTACTGAAAGCTAAATAGTATTGTGTGTGCTCTCTCTGCTGAAGTGTAAGCATACACTCAGTTTACTATAAATTATACCAGTGGTTGACCTGGGGTCAAGTCTCTGCCATAGTTTGTGGAGCGATGCGTGGAATTTGCATGTTCTCTTCATTTAGTCATGGGGTTTCTTCTGTATACTCTAGTTTCCCTCCACAGTCCAAAAATATGCTGAGGCTAACTGGTGTATGGGGCTGCCTTGCAATGAGTCGGGGCCCTGTTCCCTGCCTTGCACCCATAGCCTCTGAGACTGGCTCCGGACTCCCCCATAACGCTGAGTAGGACAAGCAGATACAGAAAATGGATGGCTGGAAACTTGCGAAAGCACTGGAAACTTTCAACAAAAGCATCGCCTATAAAACTAACAAATCTAGCAAAAACGTTTCTTTAAACAAAACATGTCTTCAGTACTAAGTGTTATCATTTCGTGGTGCGCCACAGGAACGAGTACATTTTCTAAGCACAGTTAAAACAACAGCTATAGTGTCTACATAAAACGCAAGTTCCGCGATTCACTCCGCTTCGATCAGCTTCGGCTCTGATCCCCTCATTTCTTCCTTTTTCTTTTACAACTCCCTTCCTATCTGCTGTCACTAAGGAATGGAGCAACATCGGCTCACAAGGACATCCAGCAGAAATGTGTTTGATGGTTCCCATGAACGAGCGGGATGGGACCAGTACCGGCGGATGCGCCGTGCCAGGCACCGCTGCGGGAGCCGAGCGTGGGGCCTCGCATCTAAAAGACGGTATCAGCACAAAGCCAGCAAAAACAAATGCAATTAGCGTGGAAGGTGAAAGTACAGCGTTTCCAAAACATCGGAGCACAATAATCAGGCGGACCTGCACAGAAAAGGGGTCTTTGTTCGGTCAGAGGACCGAACCGGCATGGCAACCAGCGACTGTCAGATTTGCCGATGTTCGCGCAGCAAACAAAAGATGCATTTGTCTTCTTCATTCAAAAGAAGAAAGAAAGAAAAGAAACGGAAAAACACATTCTGGAAAAACGCGGCTTTTCCTTGTGAGCCGTACGTTGCATTATTAATCATAAAGCGACGCAACAATAGTTAATTGCCAGGCAGGTAACGCCCAAAGAGATAAGTGATAATGACTATGTTTCAAAATCTGGAGAAAATTGTCTCGGTGGAGACGAGAAACTTAAACAAGCCGAAGCTCAGTATGAATAAATCAATTATATTACACTGGCCTCTGTAGCCCCATATAAGTTAATACCATATGATATTAGATATTCTCCAGTGCGAATCATACGATCGACGTTTCATGCGTTTCGCCATTTCAAGTGTGAAGCGATCCGAGGGTCAGCGTTTCAGAAACAGCCCCCACTTTCATCTAACGTTATAGAGGTGGACCAAGGCTTGATTTGTATGCATCTTCAAGATTACGTTCACACACACACGCAAACCGGATTTTCTTTAGAGGAACACGGGTAATTTCACAGTATAACCCCCTCTGCCTTTTCCACCATCCCTGTTATCTCTGAAAAACAACGTAAATCCTCCTCAGCCCGGACAACACGGAATAGCGTAAATCACGGAGCGCTCTTATGGGGGGGCGCCGCGAAAACAGGACATTTACTGTCCCGTGTAGGTTACTGCATGGGTCTCTCACTGCAGGGCGTTCAGTGATCAAATGATCTAATTTCCCTCATTTAAATAGACTTCTTCCTTGTCGTCAGCTCCACCATATATGTTTTCGGAGAATTCATTGGACATTTCTTCAACGACTTTTGGATCGAACCTTAGATGCGAGATATAAAATGTATCACCCAATATACAACAACATACATTAGATTAAAAGTGTTAGCTTTAATGCCTAGTGAAAAACACACTCTTAAAAACAATGCGTTGTATGTAATTAACTTATATTTTGTACCTTAAATTAAATTTAAGAGTGGCTTGCAAACCAAGCAGGAGTATATTAAAAAATACTAAAATAAATAAATAATAATAAAGTAGTAATGTTTCAGAGCGCCCTCAGCTGGAGAGAAAGGAGAATTAAGAAAGAAAACAGAGGGATCAATGCAGAAAAATGTTTAAACACTTTTTCGTTTTGTTTTTTTTACTTTGTTTGATTGTTACCATACCCCCACCTAGTGGAGATAAATGTATTAGTGTTTGACATGAATGCACTATTTTCGCATTTAAAAAGCACTAATACATAAAAGACCCCATAACCACAGCACACATGTCCAGTTATGAGGTGCTTCGTCCGACACACAGATGTAATGGGTCTGCAGATGGTCAGTGCTCAGCAGGCTGGACAGCAAGCCTCACTGTGATGGGCTGGAAAGCGACTCTTCAAGACTCAGAGTTTCTTCATGCTGGCCAGAAGGACAGTGTGCCAAGCTGCTGATGGATTAGTGCGCAGATGAGAAGTTGCCTAGACCAGGAAGCACATGTGGGCTGCAGGGCAGAAAGGGGGTGAACAACATGGACCACACACACTTCCTGTGGTCAGCACCGCAGAACCAAGCCAAGGAGCTGCACAGCTTCTGACAGTTCCTGTATTCCATCCATGGATCCATCCATCCTGGTCAGGGGCACGAGGAGTTACTTGACGTAGAACAATATTTGGCTACATATGGGGTGCTTTCATTTCATATAGATAGTATTACAATTTCATTTTTAAGTCACTATACTGGTGCATTTCAGGTTAAGGTGACATTTTGCTCCCATGTTCCTAAGCACTACAATCCGTGCCCATGGTAACAGATTGTATCTCTAGGAAAGGAACATTAATTCAGAAACTCCACACCAGGGCCACCATGGAGCCTAAACAGCCAATCAGGTGATGTGTCGTTGGGGGGGGGGGGGGGGGGGGGGGGGGGGGGGGGGGGGGGGGGGGGGGGGGGGGGGGGGGGGGGGGGGGGGG